>JAODAL010029317.1:0-51791 GCA_025379985.1 Phyllomedusa bahiana
AAAAAAAAAAAAAGCTAAAATTTAACTTTTAATCTATCCTCTTAAAATCTACTCAAAACATCTATATATATGGAATATATTATAGATGGTAGCAGTGTCTACTGGGTCCTGGAGTTTAAGGTGGTCCCAAAGCCCATATTCTACATAAGAAGGCACCAATATTATGAATGGCACAAAGTAGATGGGGACCCTTTTACAGATTTTGTATTTGGGACTGGGACTTTAAGCTATGCCTGTGGTGGTAGAATAGCTTTACACTATGATAACACCAAGCAGATTATATTTCTGCTTGTTAAAACCCAACTTGAACTGTATATCCTATTTCATGTTGTGTATTGCCTATCTGTTTACTGTAACAACCAAAAGAGGAAACATATGGCACAGATACCACGTTCAACATCTAAATGGCATCTTTATTTAATTATACAAATCGAAAAAAAAACTGGATCCAAAAGTTAAAGACACTTAAAACCTACAAAGTAGTAACATGCCAGACATATAAAAGACTGGAATACCACTGGCATGGACTAATATAACCATAAAACTACTAAAGACAGGAAAATATACAGAGCATGATCAAAGTATTGCGACATTAAATTACACAACAGGATAAGAAGAAATATCACTTGGGATTTAACTTAGGGATAATGCCTTTGGCAGTTTAGGGATCATATAGGTCCATGGTTGGGGTATTCCAGTTTCTTATACAAGTCTGTCATGTTAGTACTTTATGCCCGAGAGGAAACATTCAAGTGAAGCATACGTCACGGCTATCTACACCAGCCTGTTCATCTATACCATTTGGAATTGTGGGTATGTTTTACTCTATGGTTTATTTATGTATGCACTTTCATCATTGTACCTTTGGCATTGTATTTTGACCTTTTTGTTTTCTTTATGTTTTCATAGCTATCTATATAATTTTGGCTTTGGTGTCCATTTTTTAGATGTTCCCGCTATCATTGATGTGTATTTTATTACTAGAACGTAATTAATAAACTTTTATTTATTAAATATATATTGGTGGTTCATACATGTCAGCCTTTGTTTTCAGCTATCTATGCAATATGCTACATGCATGCCACCTGTCTATTTGTAGTGGCCAAACTCAGAGCAGGATAGAAGTCCAGGGGACACCTTTTCTAACAAATAGGGGGTGGGCCCATAGGTGTGAAACATGTGTATATGACATATGCAATTGTGTGAGATGTTAATGTCCTTTTAAAACACAAGTGCAGAAACTTTTTTAATGCAGCCTTTGATTAAAAGCTGGGACCTACATAAATGCAAATGATGGATGGTTTGTATATGTAAACACATCAAGTAGTTCTATTTTTACATATATACATTTTTACCATATTTATACCTTCTGGGTAACTTGTTTGGCATGCATTAAAGAGTTTCTGTCATTGCATATATTATGTTCACTTCTTGGGCCACTCTGGATGTGCATTCGATAAAGTAGTGCAGCCATAAATGTATCTAACTAACAAATTTTGATATTTTTTCTCTGTATCATTTCTGTTACAATTTAAATGTTCCTTGATCAACCATGACATTAAAACATATATTATATAGCCTACAGCTACATAGTCCCATATGTAACCCCATGTGCTTCAAAGAGCTTAGGGCACCCATGACCCTGTTATTGAGCTCTCATAGAAAACTATGAATTATGCCTGTCTTCCCCAGCATACAATGCACACGTATTTTACAGCGGGAGAAAGAAGTTTCAAATGTGAGTTTTTTGGTCATTTCATATCCCCAAAAGATTGGAATAAAAAATTATCAAAAAGTCCCCTGTACTCCAAAATGGCACAAATAAAAACTACACTTCAGCCTACACTTTTTTTGCTACAAATAATTTTTCCTATTTTCCCCCTCTAAAATCTAGGTGTGTCATATTCTGGTGCATCTTATATTCCGAAAAATACTTCCTTATTTCCCTTCTTCGTAGACTTCTATAAGCAACTGTTACCTGATTTTTTTCAGCAAAACCCATATTCTCTCAGCAGTATAGATTTCCTTGGTGATTTATGAGTAAGTGATAAAATAGCAAGATGGGAGGATGAAAGGAGACTGATAAGTGAAAATAAAGCTTTTTTCCTGATAAAATATACTGTATTTCAACGTTTCTTATTTTCTCTTGATTTATGGAAAGTTTTTTTCTAAAAGGAAATATGCTTTAAGAGTGAAACTAAACTAAAAAGAAATTATAATATGTACTTTCTAATAAGATTATTCCTCTCTAAAATACCACGTACATCCATTCTATTGGATGTTATACATGTATGTATTATTGTGGGACAGCATGATACAGAATACATAAATAATACAAATAATTCACATGTTCTTTCCATTCATTCACACAGGGAAATATTGTTTAACATTTTAGAAAGAAAAAATAATTTAATGTAGAACTAGTATAAAACATGTTAAACAATGAGTCTACTGGTAGCTATTATTTTAAATTAGTCAAAGTGTTAGTGGTATAATGTTTCCTTTATTTATTTGTTCTACTTTAAACCTTTTTACCTATTTAACAAATGTAATGATATAAAATCTCTTAATCATAAAAATAACATCATTGAATCAACAATAAAACAAACAAAAAAATATATAGCTTAATATAGAAATAAAATGCATAAAATAAAAGTTCTTTACAGGCATATTATTCTCAATAAGGTTCAAAATGCCAACAATATCTGTACATGAATAGCTTTTTATTAGCTTTTTCCTTAGCTTTTCACAGTGTGGGTTTTATTCAAATATCATAATATTAATGAAATATAATTTTCAATTCAGTTCAAGTAGAACAAGTTATAAATTATGTAAAATAAAAAACAAAATGAAGACAACAATCAATAATTTAATATTTTGAAATATAAATTTTTTGCTAATGTCATAAAATAGAAAAATAATGTTAAAATTTTTAAATTTTACCAAAGAAAATATGCTTCTCAAAGTGGTTTTGTGTGTCTGAAAAATATAGTTACATACATCTAGGATGACATAGAGAATCAAGCACCTGATCAGTTTTAAATATTTAAGAGGGTTGTCTCACTGCAAGGGTTGCTTTTTATGTTAAATATCTTTCAAAAACAAATCATTTTGCTATATGTGTCCATGCTATATGTGTAACAGTGTCCTACCTATTCCTAGATATCCCCTCTTGTATGGGCTGCATCAGCTCCTCAGGTTACTATAGCTACAGACCTGTTCACTGTCTCCTGATAGGCTGCCAGTGCCTGGTGTCCTGCCCCCACTTCACGTACCCCCGGGGTCTATGTGGAGCTCGACAGGCAGCTAAACGCCTTCCTACTTGTCAATAATTACGACCGTGTTTGAAGTCTGTAGTTTTATTAATAGGATGTAGGATTGGGTAAAACTGATGGACAAACAAAAATGTACATTAGAATATACATAGGCTGTTTGTAACAAACATAAAAACAGTGTACAAGGTAGAAATACAGTAAACTTTACATGGTGGACAACATGCCCAGGTCAATCTGAATAACAGCACAGTATCTGTCATAACTACATACAACAAGTTCTAAACTGTACTAGCAGTGCTTATGGAGCTAGATATAGCTAGACATTTCCACAACCGAACAGCTTACCAACTATGCTTCAACAAGAGTAGAGATGAGATGGTTGATGATGTCCTCTCTTTGCAGACATGAGGTGAAATAAGTCATCTACCCATAATGCAAAAGAAGTTTCTCTTAGGCAGGAAACAACAAACATTTGTGAAACCCTGCAAACAAAGGCCACAAGGTGGCACCAAAGGCATTAATTATTTAACTAATACATGTAAGCCATATTGGGACACAAATAAAGACATTAATCACATGCCTATATGCAGCACAGCCTGGTGTCCTCAGTAGCTCATCGCTACAGGCCAGTAGAAGCTAATAAACATGCCCCTGAATTAAAAAATGAAACCAAGAAGGCAGGAACTGAGGTAAGAAGAATCAATGTAGTGAGACAACCCCATTAAGCATTCTTGCCTTCTTGTCCAGTGCTTTCTCCATGTCTGTTTTGATTCTTCAAAGCATATCATACATCCAGCAATGAAAACATAAGCTGATGGTGGACCACAGAACTGGTGGTGGTGGGGGAATTTTTTCCTCCCTATACTATTATTATATATATGAAGCTTCATATTTTCTTTGTTCTTTTTTTAGCCATCACACCTGTTTAGTTAACAAAAGTGACCCTGCAAAATTTTAAAGCTGACTCTTAAGGATACAATGAAATGTCAAATATCACAATCATTATGAGGGGCATGTATGAAATGGGCTGCAGCATTTTTCTGGCATGATTTGCACAAAAAAAATAGTTTTAAGCCCTGTCAAACATATTTATAAAAGGGCTTATGTCAAAAATGGGCGCACGATCAACATTCTTGACGTTTTTGTCCACGCCAATTCCTAAGGGGTGTTGTCGCACCACTTTGAGACACATTTTGGCACACATTTTTGTCTTACAGCAGGACACATTTATAAAGTGCTGTGAGACACTTTCATACATACTGATGAATGCTACACTAACCTGCTGAGAAGTGCAACTGTCTAGTCAGTGGCAGTTTTCATACATGTGCCACTATATTTTTGTGTATAGTGTATAGAAAATCAACCAGTCAATCAAAATCTCAATTTTTTTCCTATTTATAGTCATATTTGTCAAAAGCTCATTTCTGTTTCATGTGGTAGGAGGAGGATAGCATTGATTTCCCATGGTGGTCACCATGAAGGTTCCTAAGCTTCAAACTCATAAAGAGATGTTTTTCAGACTGTGCAGTAATGTCTTGTATCAGAGAAGAGAGAAATAGAAATATTTTTCATGTTTAGTCTTGGGTTGAATTAGTAGCAGAGATTTCACCTTTAACTTAGTTTCTTATGAGCATAACACAGACACCTTTCTGTGTCCATGTTACAGCTGAATGTCCCAGCCCAACTGCAGGTCTAATGAACTGGGTTACTACTAGGGTGCGTTTACACGGCAAATACCAAATACTGTTCAGAGTTCCCGACCGGCATTTCGTCTTTTTTTGCCTCGCAGGGGATGACTTTTGTCCATGCTTTTTGGTTTCAAGCCGTTCCTTTTCACACCCACATATTCATGTTCTGCACGAAAATCGGGCGGAAGAATAAACATGTTCTAAGTTTTTCGGACTGCCGACAGTGTAAAAAACTGTCCGGCGGAAAATCAGTGCAGTGGGGACTACTGCATGGATTTTCTAGTAAAGTCTATGGGGGAGTGTTGCATGTCGGTTTTCAGATGGTTTACAAAACCGCAAACCATCTGAAAAACCGACCAATAGCCCTTGCCATGGAGACAAGCCCTTACTGACTACCAAAACATTTCTAGGCCCTGGTTCACCTTCTGATTTAGTCTTCAGTTTAGTGGCTTTAGTTGTCTCCAGATTATGATTGTTAATTGTCGGTGAATATCTGTTGACTTTTTTTGTCTCCAACTCTGTTTCTGGCTACAACATTTACATGATTAATTGTTGTTTAGTGTCTATATATTTTATTGTCTAATTATTTTTTTTATATTTATAATAAGTTTATTACAATTGGAAATGGAATGCACACAACTTTTAACCTAAAGGGTAAATAAATAGGTTGTATACATTTTGTATGCTTTATTAAATTAAATTGAGAAAAAGCAAGATAAATTGCCAGGCTAGTGGAGACTAGCATGACTCACAGCTCAGGGGTTAAGTATTCACCAGTACTAGCATTTTAGTTTAATCATAGTTACTTTAGCAGCAAAACATATTAACTGCAATCCAGGTCTTCTGTTAGCTGTTTCACTTGCTGATTAGCCTCACTTGTTCATGTTCTCTCAAGCTGAAAGTAAAGTTTGTCTCTGAGGACAAAACAGTGAATATAGGAGCCAACACAGGGAACACAATTAAAGAGATGGAAGAATATTAGAACAGGTATGCTTATTTACCCTGAGAAAATGTTAACTATACTAGCACAGAAACATTTAGATAGAACTGCATGGAAATCATGATTTATGTCAGACAACAATTTTCTTCCTGTTGTTTTAACTTATAAACTTTATATTGCTCATATTGGGAGATTAAGGCCTTTGTAAAATAATTTGATTTCTCTGCACACTTGAGTTAGTTGCTAACAGCTGATTGTACCGTGGAGCTGAAAATGGGGTACGATTTTATCATGAAATAACTATATAGTTTTTTATTTGTGGTTTATTCTGTATGTACCTTTTTATTTTTTAATAGGTTAAAAAAATTATTTGACTGACATCACAGGGGTATTTTGGACTTTGCACAATGAAACACAAAAAATAACAAGGTAAAATTGTCAATCAATCACAAGACTATCTGATGGCTTACCAGTATGCATATTGTCAAGATCTACCAGGTTTTGGCCATGAAGGCCTCATTATCATGGTCCCCACTAAACAGTTTAAGTTGAGATGTATGATACTCGATCTCTGTGAAGCATCTATCTGAGGTGCTGCTTGAGGTTTCTGAGGTTGGTTACCCTAATGAACTTATCCTCTGTAGCTGAGTTAACTTGTGGTCTTCCTCTCAGGGGCAGTACCCATGAGACACACTTTCATCATATCAGTGGATGGTTTTGATAATTGCACTTGAGTATACCTTCAAAGTATTTGACATTTTCCATATTGGTTGACCTGTATGGCTTAAATTAATGATAATAAAACAGTACTTGAATAAGGCAAAATACTATATGGAAATGTGTACCAATTCCACCTCTGCATAACATAACTGATGGTATAAAACACATTTATTAATACTGTCTAACTCTAAGGCAGTACAAGGATAGACTAGACAGTCTTACAATGCGCCACATGTGTCAAATTGTTGATAAATCTTGTGCATGTCAGAACAGTCTAGTGTAACAACACCACTTTTATGTTGGCTCTTACTCTATGACACTAACTGCAGCAAAAGTTTGGTGTATGGGACCTCATGCTAAACCACACTTTTTCTACTAAGCCATGCCCATTTCACAGAGACCACTGCCCTTTTGTTGGTACCTAGAAACAAATAATAAATTCGGTGTAATGCATACATGCCATTATTTTTGGCACAAATAGCAGCAGAATTCTGGTCCTAAATGTGCCCCATTATGAAGAAAAAGAATTCCACTAATTAACTCTTGATAAGGTATAGCCGATGACTACCTCATGAAACTGATTGAAAGAATGTCAAGATTTTGCAAAACCATCATCCAAGCAAATGGAGGTTACTTTGAAGAGTATAAAATATAAAACATAATCTGATTCAACACTTTTTTATCTACTATTTTTGTGTTCCTTTATAGTTTGCATGTCTTTAATATGACTCTACATGTAAGAAATTAAAAAAACAAACAAGAAACAAAACAAAGGTGTGTCCTATCAAACTGAAAATTTCTGGGCTATTGTGGACAAATTTAAGGGGTTGTCCATCAGGATAAACTGTCTCAATGTATACTAGATGGGCATATGGGCATCATAAAAGGATTTGTCCTAAGTGGGAACACCTTCTTTAATGGAGTTTTCTCACACAATTGCTATTGTGGCTATGGTAGATAACCAACCACCCCTCTCTGCTCTCTTTCTTATCTGAGTGCACCACAAGCTGCCATCCAACCATGTGGAGTCACTTGATGCTGAGTTTTATCTGTAGGACAGGAGTATGTTTACCAAAGTTAATGGCAAGTTTTAACCTTTAAAACTCTGTAGCTTTGTGTACTTTAGATTATAAACCTCTTGCACTCATATGACTGTAACAGGAATAGCTAATAATAGCAGAACTAATAAGCCAGTCACTGCTATAGAACCACCCACAGCCTAAGCAGAAAGTGTTAATCTGAAGCTGCCTGTGACTTTGTGGAAAAGCATGGTGAGAAAACTTCTTTAAGACAACAATGTTTTACATGTTCACCAATTTATATTGGCAAACACTTTGCATTACCACATTATTTTTCCCTTCAAACATTGGAATGGACACAACCCTCAGCTTCTCGTAGTAATTACAGCTGATCATGGGGATTTATTCTGCTGAAGCAGCAAACTAATAGCCATTTCCTTTTTAAAGAAAGGTTAAAAAAAGGCAAAGACCCATGATGTTATTGCTCGGAGACCCTGAATGAATTACAGTCCACAAAAAAGAGCAGCACCTTGAAGTCCCACCTGAGTTGTGTCCCTTGTTTCTCTACCTCTAGGAGCTGAACAGACCCTGAGGATTGTGTTAAGTCTTGTTATTCTACCATGTCTGCTGATTTAATATGTCATCTTATTTTTCCTCTTACGTTGGCACTATGTATCTGGGAGGAGTGGACTATAAGAGTCATTTATGCTTAGTTTGCAAGCAGAAAGAAAGGTGACTGCAAGACTGAGTGGGAAGAAATTCACCCAGTAGCATTCAAGACATATGCTAGAGAAATGTATATGTGGCACTCATAGGGTAGATACAGTAAGGCTGCGGTTACACGGCAAAGGACAAATATCGGTTGGGAAATCTTGACTGGTATATGGTCCTTTTTTGTCAAGCAAGGGGATGGCTTTTGTCAGTGGTTTGCGGATTCAAGCCCTCCCCCTTCGCACCCACATGTCCATGTTCTGCCCGAAAACCCCGTGGAAGAATGAACATGTTGTAAGTTTTTCGGACCACCAGTGGTGTAAACAACCGCCCAGTAGAAATCCAAAAACCGTCTGTAAAACCAACGGAAAACCTGTGCTTTGGGAATAAGCCCTTGGTCTCAATGTATAAAGACTTGGCTGTTATAGCTTTTATAATGTTCGATGCGCTGGTTGCTAGTTACTGGAAAGACACAATGTTACTGCCATTCTTTGGCATAACAAGCTTACCTTGGATTGCATAAGTGCAAATACAGAGGCACTAGTGATGGGGACCTGGGGATAGGGACATTTTTTCTATACATTTAATTGACCCCGGGCACCGCATCCTTTGACAGTGCAGCTTTTCTGTTATTGGTTATTTGAACAAACATGCACACTGAATATTTTAGAATACCGAGAATGCAAAGCACTTATACTATGGGATTTATCTACACTATAAGTATGTAGAGAGATTTGGAAGGTATTTGAGTCATTGATTGGCACTTACCCTATTTTGTTACAATGTACAATATACTTTTTCATTGGTAAAATCACATAGCCTGCAATTATCTACTGATTTTTTCAGATGCGATGTGCTCAATTAAATTTACTGTTTGAATATCCCAATCATTATTTTGTGTACATGATATTGAAACAGCCTGCTCTAGGGTGGCTGTCCTGTATTTTATGGCAATAGCAGCACACAGTACACTGCGCTTTGTAAGAAGCCTCCATCTGTTATGGAATACAGGAGCTGCCCAGGAGTATCCCTCTCTTACTCCCAGATGAAGTCTGTGACATATGCCATCTAGTACAGTGCTTATGAATTATTCACCCTTGTCCTTTTTTAACAAAACTGTGGTAATACACAGAAGTATTGCCATGATTTTCATAAAACAGTGGCAAAGTCCTGCCGTTTTCCTTTGGTTTTGCACAGAAATGCCATGATTTTGCAATAATTTTATGAAAAGTGTAGCAAAATTCTACAGAACTTGAATGCACAATATCTACTGTACTACATGGCAGATTTTACAGACTGTATTCAGTGATGAACTGGGCCTCTGCCAGTCCAATTTTCGGTGCCCTTTTTTGATAGTGGTAATAACTACCTCAGATCTTTCTTGGTCCAAGTTGCTGTTCTGTGTCCTATTTCTCTCCGCCGCCAAGACCCAAAGTCTCTCAACAGAACATTTCCCATAGTTTCACAATGCCTGGTTTGCCTTCTTCCATACTGTATAATGGAAATCATCCCCAGGTAAAAGATACACATGTACCCTGATGACCACAATGTGTTAAAGATAATTATATTCATTAAACCATTCCACACTCTTTTATCATCCCATGGTCCAGTTCTGATGCTCAAGTGTCAATGCTGGGTGATTTCCACAGTGGATACAGGTCAGCATGGGCACTATGACCAGTCGACGAGTATGCAGCACCATGCACATGAAGTCATGATGTACCATGTGGTCGGACACCTTTTCAATATGTCCAGCGTTAACTTTTTCAGTAATTTGTGCTACAGTAGCTCTTTTACGGGATCAGACCAGATGGGCTAGCCTTTGTTTCACATGCCTATCAATAATCACTGGAAATCCACCAGTGATCCTCTTTTGAACAACTTTAAACCTAACCATTGTACATAGAGGATACCCCACCTGTTATTTTGTAGATGCTTCAACCCAGTAATGTATCTCGCAAAACTTGGCACTTGCCAAAGTGGTCAAGATCTCTATGCTTGGCCATTTTTCCTGCTTCCAGTACATCAACCTTAAAAACTAACTGTTTTCATGCTGCCCAATATATCCCACCACTAACAGCAGTGTTTGTAACCTTATTATTGCTATTATTTGTGATTCATTTAGCCTGTTTGTGCTTCTAATGTTATGCTGGTCTCAGTACATGTATATTCTATTCATATATTATATTCCTATATTTACACATTTAATGCTATGCTTCTCCGCTGTTTGAAGAGTTTCTATTGAGCTTTATAATAAACAGTACTGTGCTCCGGGTGGTTGACCTTTTGACTTAGTAGAAATATTTACAATCTGAGCAACATCCTGCAAAATATGCAAAGTAGAGAGCATTTCAATATTTATGATGTACATGTAGGCTTCTGAGCTAGATTCATAGCCCAATGAGAGTTATGTTGAAATTTAGCTTGGTTCCAATTCACAGTGTAATCTTTTCGTTTCCCTTTTTTTTCTAGTAACCAAATACATGTTTGTTCCAAACTCAATTCCACTATTGAGAGGTAGTAACTTTAGCCATTTTTCTATTTAAGCTTGTCTCTGTGTTTACGCTGACTTCTTTAGGAGGCATCCTTCAAGCATAATTGGCAACCTTCTCATTTCATCTTTAATTATGCTAAATTATATTCTAGTTCAGCCTTGGGGCTAGAAAACATATTTCATGCACCCTTTGTGGCTCTGTACATTTTTACTGTGGCTATGTACCATTATTATAAGAAAATTGGCAAGAAAATGCAGAAGGAAGCCAAAGTAATATCCCCATTTTATATTTACATTGGAGAAAATGTAAAAGTCATCACTATAGTACTTAATGAGCTCAAAATAACCTGCTACCTAGGAAAAAAAAAAATGTTTTCCAGGAAAATGAGCTGTATTCTATCAATCTGAAATTCAAGGTTTCGTTTATAATTCCTTTTTAGACTTTTTTTCAATGCAACATTCAACATTCATTGAGAAAATTGTAAATGGACAGGTAGCATCAATGTATACAAGACTTTGAACACACAACCTTCTGAATTCTGCAAAGGAGGTTCAAAGCCAACATAAATGTATTTAAAAGAAGCCTTGATGTTGGAGCTTTTTTGTGCACATTTATAAAAAGTGCAATTTTTCCATTTATTTTCTGTCATACAAATATCCTGTACAATTAGAATTATTTCCCGAATTAAACCAGAAATGAACAAGGAATGATTTCACGGTCCTTACTAAGCTACGTCTGCTATCTACTAACAAAAGAACCCAATATGCACTATTTTACTTCCCTCAAACTTCTTGACTACCCTCTGACACTTAAACTGGGCAATGGTTTCCTTAATCTCTTTTCACCCTCGCATCTGACCTCCACTCTTCACCTTTTCCACTGGATTTAAACTTTTCTCTCAAAACCCACACAACCTCCATATGCTGTATCCTGTTCAAAACTACTTACACTCTCCCTGTTTCTCCTTGCTGCTGTGGACATATCTCCTATTCCTTGGCCCCCACAGCACATTCCCACTGTTGTTTCACCCGTCTCTTACAGACCAACCAGCACAAACTCCTATAACCATGTAAACCTCAAACCTATTTCCCTATACCTCTGGCTGGTGTTCTCTGGAATGCACGTTCTGTGTGCAACAAACTTCCCTTTGTCCACAATCTTTTCATCTTGTGCTACCTAGCAGCAAGTGGAAGTCTTGGCCCTCTTCTGTCAGATACCCATTCCTTTGTCCCCATTTACCTGTTCTTTCCCTCACACTCCCCTCCTTTGAGGTGCACTCTGTCCACATCTCCTCTCCCTCAAACCTTCAGTTGGCCATTGTCTACTGATCACCATGCCCTGCCACCAACTTCCTTGACCACTTTACTTCCTGGCTTCTCCACTTTCTTTCCATTAATATTCCCACTATTAGTGGGAGACTTCAACATCCCCATTGACAAATCCCAATCTGATGCCAACAAACTCCTTTCACTCTCCTCTTCCTTCAGCCTCTCATAGTAGACCTCTGGAGCCACTCACAGAGATGGACACACACTGGATCTTGTCTTCACCCACCCTTGTCCCTTATCTAACATATCGTACTCTAACCACCCCATATCTGACCACATTCTCCTTACCTTCTCCACCATCTCCACTCCACCTGTCTCTCCTGTCTCAAATTTAGTGCACCCCCTCACGAACCTACAAAACCTTAACGTTTGCACTCTCTTTGACTCTCTTGCACCTCTTTCTACTATATGCTCATTTGATGAACCACCGCTTTCTACAACAACACAATCACTTCCACTCTTGATTCAGTCATCCCTCTCACGCAAAATCAACGGTTAACCCTGGCACACAGATACGACTTAACAAAAAAATATACTGTCATGTTACCAGCAAAGTCATGTGACCAGTTATCACTTTATTTTAAAACCTTTAAAGTATTCCTCCAATGGTAACACAACTTTGTTTGTACACAATATAAAGTACTGAGTACTAAGAGAATCTCATTTGCAGAGGAGAAAAGGTTCCTACTTCACTTTCAACGAGAGCTCAGGTTACTGCTGCCCACATAAGTCTATAGAGATAGGTGAAGGAAGAGAAGGAGAGGCTTTGATTAGAAAAGGGGAAAATTGGTGCTACTTAAGTGCGTATAAGTATTTTCAAATCAAAGCTGCAGACCCCAACTACACTGGTCTTTACTGCTGTACTACATTGTGTTCCCTTTACTTCATTTTCATTTTTCTGCCTCTCCTCTTTCAATAGACCTCTATAGGAAGCTGTAATCTGAGCTCTCAGTGAAGTTGAACCGTCTCCTGTTCCAGATGCATTTTCTTTGTGGGTTATTGATGAGTAAACAGATAAGAAGGTGGAGGGCATGGGCTGATAAAAGAAGAAGGATATATTTTTACCTAATACGATGTATTGCAAAGTTTTCTATTTTTGCTTAAACTGTTGATTTATGAAAAGTTGTGTTAGAATTGGTGAAACACTTCAAGCATGCGTGTAAGTTCATCTTCATGCATCTATCATAGCTCTACAGCCAGCCCCCCGGAACTAAACAGCTGGGGTCAGATGTTTCTCTCTAGCTACCCTAAAATGTAGAAGTCTGACTGTAATAATAAACTCTTCTCGTACAATTCAGACTGCATGAGCTTCTGTACATCAAAATACAGGAATGACCTCCTTCCATACATTTATGTCTAGGCATGTAAGGGCATATCTATACTAGTGTTTTTCTACAGCATTTTATTGTAAATGCAAGTGTCTCTCACCGATTAGTTGATAGATTCTATTTCCATGGACATTCGTAGCATTTAAAAGGCATATTACAAAAAAGTGCTGAGGGTGATACGCATTTAGAAGTTGAATTTAGACATAACATTGCAAAGCACATTTTGTTTCACGGTAAGCATTGGTCATTTCCCATCTGTATGTACTGTATACTATAATTATACTACAGTATTGGTAAAAGCTGGAAGTTGATAAAACTAAAGAGAACAATAAAAAAAAAAAATATATCTTTCAGTTCATATCTCAGATTATACATAATTACTGCAAGTTTAGCTGTAAAAGAGTGTATAAATGAATCAATCATTTTAGGTATTTTTATACTGATGCTTTTCCTATTGAATTGCAGTCTTGACCCCAGTTTTGTGAAAACCATTGGTTTCGCTGCAAAATGAAACCATGGTAATCCATGTTTTATTGTGGCCCTTTGCTGCATAATTATTCCTGAAGGTGATGGTACCCTTATTCTCCTAAACTGTATGAAAAAATGATTAGAATTTAATGACATCAGTAGGGAAATATGGCTATATGTTTACAGCTACCCTGATGTTCTATCACAGGGAGACTTAAAGGGGTTTAACCATCTTATTGGCAGCATGTACATTTTTCTATATCACTTGAAGCTTCCTGTCATGACAAATACATCTCTGCTAGCTTGTTTTTAGCCAGGATTCCTGCTAGAACAATGTCATTATTTTTCACAGTCCCTCCATCACCAACATCCCTATAACAGACACAACTTGGAATAGGAAATAGCAGTGCTGAAATGCCAATCAATGCTGTAGAACAGCCCACAGCCTGCATACGAAGTGGGAGCCTGAAATCAGTGTAAAGAAGAGCTTTTATTAAACAGTCAGGTGGGAAAACCCCTTTAAAGAGGTTTTGTCAAGATATTAAATTGACGTAGGAGTATCACAAATGCAAATTTAATCAAGTTTGTAATTATAAGTAATTAAAAAATATGTACCATATTAGAATGCCTGTCTCCTTTCCTTTTCATCTGTATACTGCACGTTGTCAGGGGTTCTGACCAGCACTCTCTTCGCTTTGCCTGGCTGCGCTTGCTCAGTTGAAACTTTTCTCTGTGACGGCTGGGCTCGGGAATGCGCATTCCCGCACATGCGTACTCCCTTACCGGCCATCACATTCTTCCTGCTGCTCCGCATACTGTCTCCGCTTCCCGTATTGCCATCTTTCCCCATACTGTCTCCGCTCCTTTTGCTGCTATCTCTTCCCATCCTGTCTCCGCTCCCTGTGCTGCCATCTCTCCCCATACTGTCTCCACTCCCTGTGCTGCCATCTCTTCCCATACTATCTCTCTCCCCATACTGTCTCTGCTCCCTGTGCTGCCATCTCTGCCCATATTATCTCTGCTTCCGTGCTGCCATCTCTCCCTATAATGTCTCCGCTCCCATGCTGCCATCTCTGAACATACTGTCTCTACTACCCGTACTGCCATCTCTCCCTATACTGTCTCTGCTCCCCATGCTGCCATCTCTCCCTATACTGTCTCCGCTCCCCATGATGCCATCTCTGCCCATACTGTCTCTGCTTCCCATGCTGCCATCTCTCCCCATACTGTCTCTACTCCCTTTGCTGCCATCTCTCCCTATATTGTCTCCACTCCCGGTGCTGCCAGCTTTCCATATACTGTCGCCATTCCCCATGCTGCCATCTCTTCCCATACTGTCTCCACTCCCCGTGCTGCCATCTCTCCCTGTACTGTCTCCGCTCCCATGCTGTCATGTCTACTTATACTGTCTCTGCTCCCATGCTGCCATCTCTCCCCATACTGTCTCCACTCCCTGTGTTGCCATCTCTCCCCATACTGTCTCTGCTTCCCATGCTGCCATCTATCCCCATTCTGCCTCGGCTCCCCGTGCTGCCATCTCTCCATATGCTGTCTCCACTCTCTGTGCTGCCATCTCTCCCTATACTGTCTGCACTCCCCATGCTGCCATCTCTCCCCATACTGTCGTTGCTGCCTGGGCTGCCATCTCTCCCCATACTTTCTCCGCTCCCCATGCTGCCATCTCTTCCCATACTGTATCCGCTCCCCGTGCTGCCATCTCTCCCTATGCTGTCTCCGTTCCCCATGCTGCCATCGCTGCCCATACTGTCTCTGTTTCCCATGGTGCCATCTCTCCCCATACTGTCTCCACTCCCTGTGCTGCCATATCTCCCTATACTGTCTCCCCTCCCGGTGCTGCCAGCTTTCCATATACTGTCACCACTCCCCATGCTGCCATCTCTTCCCATACTGTCTCCCCTCCCCATGCTGCCATCTCTCCTCATACTGTCTCCGCTCCCTGCGCTGCCGTCTCTCCATATATTGTCGCCACTCCCCATGCTACTATCTCTTCCCATACTTTCTCCCCTCTCCGTGCTGCCATCTCTCCCTATACTGTCTCCACTCCCCGTGCTAACATCTCTCCCTGTACTTTCTCCGTTCCCCATGTTGCCATCTCTCCCCATACTGTCCACTCCCCGTGCTGCCATCTCTTCCCATACTGTCTCCGCTCCCCATGCTGCCATCTCTCCTTATACTGTCTCCGTTCCCCATGCTGCCATCTCTTCCCATACTGTCTTCGCTCCCTGTGCTGCCATCTATCCCTATGCTGTCTCTGTTTCCTATACTGTCTTCACTCCCCATGCTGCCATCTCTCCCTATGCTGCATCTCTCCCAATACTGTCTTCGCTCCTCGTGCTGCCATCTCTGCCCATACTGTCTCTGCTTCCCATGCTGCCATCTACCCCCATACTGTCTCCACTCCCTGAGCTGCCATCTCTCCCCATACTGTCTCCGCTCCCCATGTTGACATTTCTTCCTATACTGTCTCTGTTCCCCATGCTGCCTTCTCTTCCCATACTGTCTCCACTCCCCGTGCTTCCATCTCTTCCCATACTATCTCCGCTCCCTGTGCTGCCATCTCTCCCTGTACTGTCTCCACTCCCATGCTGTCATGTCTACTTATACTGTCTCTGCTCCCATGCTGCCATCTCTCCCCATACTGTCTCCACTCCCTGTGTTGCCATCTCTCCCCATACTGTCTCTGCTTCCCATGCTGCCATCTATCCCCATTCTGCCTCGGCTCCCCGTGCTGCCATCTCTCCATATGCTGTCTCCACTCTCTGTGCTGCCATGTCTCTCTATACTTTCTGCACTCCCCATGCTGCCATCTCTCCCCATACTGTCGTTGCTGCCTGGGCTGCCATCTCTCCCCATACTTTCTCCGCTCCCCATGCTGCCATCTCTTCCCATACTGTATCCGCTCCCCGTGCTGCCATCTCTCCCTATGCTGTCTCCGTTCCCCATGCTGCCATCGCTGCCCATACTGTCTCTGTTTCCCATGGTGCCATCTCTCCCCATATTGTCTCCACTCCCTGTGCTGCCATATCTCCCTATACTGTCTCCACTCCCGGTGCTGCCAGCTTTCCATATACTGTCACCACTCCCCATGCTGCCATCTCTTCCCATACTGTCTCCCCTCCCCATGCTGCCATCTCTCCTCATACTGTCTCCGCTCCCTGCGCTGCCATCTCTCCATATATTGTCGCCACTCCCCATGCTACTATCTCTTCCCATACTTTCTCCCCTCTCCGTGATGCCATCTCTCCCTATACTGTCTCCGCTCCCCGTGCTAACATCTCTCCCTGTACTTTCTCCGTTCCCCATGTTGCCATCTCTCCCCATACTGTCCACTCCCCGTGCTGCCATCTCTTCCCATACTGTCTCCGCTCCCCATGCTGCCATCTCTCCTTATACTGTCTCCGTTCCCCATGCTGCCATCTCTTCCCATACTGTCTTCGCTCCCTGTGCTGCCATCTATCCCTATGCTGTCTCTGTTTCCTATACTGTCTTCGCTCCCCATGCTGTCATCTCTCCCTATGCTGCATCTCTCCCAATACTGTCTTCGCTCCTCGTGCTGCCATCTCTGCCCATACTGTCTCTGCTTCCCATGCTGCCATCTACCCCCATACTGTCTCCACTCCCTGAGCTGCCATCTCTCCCCATACTGTCTCCGCTCCCCATGTTGCCATTTCTTCCTATACTGTCTCTGTTCCCCATGCTGCCTTCTCTTCCCATACTGTCTCCACTTCCCGTGCTTCCATCTCTTCCCATACTATCTCCGCTCCCTGTGCTGCCATCTCTCCCTATACTGTCTCCACTCCCGGTGCTGCCATCTCTCCATATACTGTCGCCACTCCCCATGCTGCCATCTCTGCCCATACTGTCTCTGCCTCCCATGCTGCTATCTCTCCCCGCAGTGCGGGGTTATCCTCTGTGGTCTAGCCAATCACTTACCATTTGTGCTTAGCTAGACCGCATGGATCCTCATATTGTCGATTGAATACGGAGTGTTCAGCCTTGGGAGCACACATAGGAAGTGGCGTGGTGATGATTTTTTTTTTTTATTCTGTTCAGCAGTACAGGACTAAATTAGAGCAAGGAGACTGGTAAGTAGGAGTGACGGGGTTGTGGCAGAATCTTCTTTAAGCATTATGTAATTATCACTTAAATAAATAAGTTGTCTATGTAATGCAGGATCTGACAGGTAGCTGGAACAAATTATATTTTGTAACCGTTCTCTACTCCACCAAAGAAATGAAAATCCTGAGCAGGGAATAGCCCTCTTTTAACATACAATTCCCCATTAATTTTACTTGAAAATTACTATTCAACAGTAGCTTGATTAGTCAACAAATTGTCACACTTGCGCTTACTTTGCATTTCCCCATGAGTTTCCTTAATGTGCTTTAATTAAGTTGAGAAATTTGATACAACTCCCCTAACAAAGTTTAATAGGAAGAACAGATCATTTATAAGCCTGATTTCTTCACTAGAAATAATATAATCTAGTTGTCTACATATCATCTGATATATACAAATCTGTATGCCTCCAACATACTAATATCAAAGGATGTCTATATTCGCAGAAAGCAGGGTGGTAGGAGATAACACATTGTAATACATAAATTATGCCATCTGGTACTTTGCTAACAAGATTTAAGCATCAGTTTGAAGCAAAAAATGAAAACTCAAGGGTCTGTTCAGTGGTGTCTTAATATACCAAGCCTAAACTCTGCATTATCTTGGGTCAAGTGCTGAGGAGGTCATCATAACACTTTCAGATCCTCCATCAATTAATGTCATGAACTGCCTGATCTGTAAATTACAGCAGGCTATAATTTTAATTTCTGAGAAAATTAGTTAAGTTTTACATAATACATGATTGATGTGATATAATAAATTTTGATATGCTTTGCAACACATCTTGTCCGATCCCACTGACTTATAATAGGTTCTTAAAAGCTATCCCTACCTCAACAAATGGCTTTGGGCGTAAAATACAGATGAAAATGAACAACTTTCTACATATATTGCATTAGCAAAAATTAGTGTGTTATCTGTCATTCCTAAAACTTGCTTGTGTACTGCTTGTTGCCTATAGTGTTGATCGAACCGTTCGAGAAAAGTTAAGTTCGAGTCAAACTTCACGATTTTTTAGAACTGGAGGCGAACCGAACATTTTACTGTTCATTTGAGTAAATGTTCCCATTCTACATCGTGTTCGACACACTATCTGGATTAATGTTGAGACATATCTAGTGCATACTTGTACCCATGTTTCCCAGAAAGTAAGACAGCGTCTTACATTCTTTTTACCCCCAAAAGTCCTACTATGTCTTACTTTCGGGGTATGTCTTATATTGGCAGGTATATGGCCACATACGCAGTTAATAGGCCGGTATATGTCCCCCATAAGCAGATTATAGGCAGGTATATGGCCCCATAGGCAGGTATATGGCCCCAGAGGCAGGTATAGGGCAGGCGGTAGGCAGGGTCTAGGGCCGGCTGTAGGCAGGTATAGGGCAGGTAGAGGCAGCTGTAGGCAGGTATAGGCAGCTGTAGGCAGGTATAGGGCCGGCTGTAGGCAGGTATAGGCAGCTGTAGGCAGGTATAGGGCAGGCATAAGGCAGGTATAGGCAGCTGTAGGCAGGTATAGGCAGGCTGTAGGCAATAATATCAAAATAAAAAAACAAACAATCACTTACCTGGATCCCCGCTGCTCCGTCTCCCGCGCTCTCGGCTCTGCTCTATCTTCGTGCCGGCACAGGCGGGTGACATCATCAGGCCGCGCACACAGCGTGATGACACACGCTGCCTGTGCCGGGAGCTCCGGACAGCCGCCAGTCTGTGGTCGCCCCGGAGGCCACTGCGAAGCACGGAGCGCTCGCTCTGTGCCCCGCAGTGGTATCCCTTCACTTATATGCGCTCCGGAGGAGTCGCATTTAGGTGATGGAATCGCGGACAGTGCCCGGGCCAGCGCAGCGCCCGGACACTGTGCGCTGTACTCGGCATTCAGCTATATGCACTCCCTGAGGAGCCGCATATAGCTGAAGCGTCCCTGTCGGCGCACGGGCCATCGCAGCGCCCAAGCGCAGACAACGTACAGTTTACTACGTCTTACTTTCGGGGTAAGTCTTACATTAGTCGACCTCGCTAAACTCCCCGCTACGTCTTACTATGGGGGGTGTCTTACTATCGGGGAAACACGGTATTATATACCATTTACTATCAACTCCTCCTGCCTGCTTTCTGCTATTTGTTAGTTTTTGTCGTTCCTAAATTTGTATTTGTGTTTATTGTTTATTATTTCTTTGAAAGTATATTTTTTGTTTCTATTTTATATATATTTATGAATAAAATTTTTATTTTTTATATTATTTTGGGAATTAAGTCCTTTTTTCTTGTGTGTATTGTTGAATTATGAGTGACATTACCCGTTTAGTAATTTTGAGATACTAGATATATGGCCTAATGTATGTGCTCAGAGTTTTTTGTTAATTACACTATTTCAATAGTTTTTCTCGTGGCACATGGCTTATCATTGGAAGTGTATGAAGTGCGCCTAACGAGGTGCATTGTGCACAGAGGCGCATAGCATATCATTACAAGAGTATATGTGATAGGCACATTTCATATACTTGTAATGATAAGTTATGTGCAACCGTGCACAATGTGCCTCGATAGGAGCATTACATACTCTACCAATGAAATGCTATGCTTGGATTAGCGCAAATCGCAGTACATAGTATCTCATTGGAAGCATAGGTAATTCGCCTATTGAGGCACATCACGCACGGAGGCGCATAACTTATCATTACAAGTATATGAAATGCACCTAACACATTTACACTTGTAATGATATCCTATGCGCCTCCATACACAATGCGCTCTTCTCAAAGTTCGAGGTTCGACTTTAACTTTTTAGGGCTCACTCATCTCTAGTTGTCTAGGTACTCAAACAAACCCCTTTTTGCTTTTAACAGTTGCCGGACTGCAGCATCAAATGTGATTTCTGGGAAAACCCCAAAGGGTTTTTGGGTATGGGAAATTTCACACATTGTGCTAAAGCTAGCTTGGGCCCCAATTCCAAATTTAAAGGTACATTTAAAGGGGGAATACTACAAAAACATGGGGAAAAAACCCTGGGGAATTCTCCATGTCATTCCTGTAAGGGTGTTTTGGGGGGGGGGGCAATCACCTTTAGCTAGAAAGCAAAAGACCCTTTAAATTTCAATTCAAAATTTTTTTGATTTCAAGTTTTTAAATTTCCCTTTCAATGTAGGAAGAAGCTCAGGATGGTTGAGGGATGGAATGGGTAATTAGGGATATGGAAAAACCACTTTAAAGGAATATTCCAATTGAGATTCAAGAAAAAAGGGTGACCAAAGGGTTTTTTTTCTTCCCCTTAGAAAAATTTAAATTTCCAAATCAGCTTAATTTGGAACTCCAATTTTTAAAAGCACGAAAGTGCTTTAACCCAAATTTTGGCCAAACCCCTCCATTTTTTGCAGACTTGTTTCCCATCCCCTCAGAAAATTTTGGTTTTAAAAAGGGAATGCCCCTTTAAACCCCCTTTAAAGGGCCCCGCCGGTTTTGGGCCCTTCCTGACACAGCCCATTTTTTTAATTTTGACATGTGTCCCCAATTTTTTGGAGAATAACTTTTTGACACTTTCTTTTTCCCAATTTTTGATTCAGAGATTGTTTTCCGGACACATTTTTTGGTTTTAAAATTTTGTAAGAAAATTTTTTTCCATACAATCCTTTTTTGTTTGTGAAAAAAATTAAAAAAAATTTCATGAAAATTTTTGGAAAAAAAAAAAAATTTCGATTTTGAAAGGGTTTCAAAAAATTTTTTCTGCGTGCAAGGGCAAAAAATTATTTACCAAAAAAAATGTTTATAACCCCTCTTACCATATTTCCACAAAAGGGTTTTGGGATCAATTTTTTTTTAAATGTCTTTTTTTTTTGACATTAGAGGGCTTCGAAATTTTTGTTGTAATTTTTTAAAATTTTTTTTTAAAAAAATTTTCAATATACATTTTTTTAGGGCCACTCCCGTTTTTGACGTTGGGTTTTAGGGGGGCCCGATTTTTTAGATACCCCCATTTTTTTTGCCAAAAACTGAGGGAAAAAACCCCTTTTCGGTTTTAAAAATTATTTAGGGAATTTTTATAAACCCTTCAGATATTTCAAGAAATTTAGCAAAGTGGAGGGGGAAAATTTTTAAATTTTCCCCTTTTTTTTCAGTTTTTAATTTTTTTCCCAATTTTTAAATTTTTAAAACGGTAAATTTTTGACAAAGGGAAATGCAACTTTAAAATAAATTTCCCCCCGGGGCTGGGCCCTTTTTAGAGATATCCCCCTTTTTGGGGCCCCAAATGCATTATTTGCCTTTACCCAAAAAGCCCCAAATAAGGGCCAAAACCTACTTTACTCTGGGGGGCCCCTTTTTAATACGTTTTTATTTAGGCGCCATATTTTGTTGGGGACACCTAAGGGGGCTAAAAATTAATAAACCCCCAAAAAAACCCCATATTTGGGAAAAAACACCCATAAAAGAATATATTCCCCGGGGGGGCATTGATTTTATAGACCCCACAGGTTTATTAAAAAATTTTTTTTTTTTTTCATAAGGCTTGAAAAAATTTAAAAAAAAAAACAATAATCTTTTTTTTTAGCTTAAAATGTTTCATATAACAAGGAATCCTGGAAAAAAAAAACCTAAAACTTTGTTTTAAACAATTTTTTCCAAGTTCGGCAATCCCTACATGTGGGTGTAAAAAACCCGTTTGGGGGCCATGGGAGGGGTAAAAGGGGGGGGAGCGCTTTTTGGTTTTTTGGGAAAGCAGAATTTGGTGGGGGGACGTCGCATTTGCAAAGCCCCCAAAGTAGGGGGGAAAAAGGGCCCAAAAAACCTTTCCCGAATCCCCCCCTTTTTTTATTAACACCCCTCAAGGGAATTTCAACTTTGGGATTTACTGTGCATTTTGGGGTGAAAAGGTGTTCCATAGTTTTTTTTTTTTAGCATTGGGGAATGAAAATTTGGGGGGGAAAAAAAGCAGTTCTTTTTGTTTTTTGAGTTTCAAAAATTTTTAACATTCGCCCCTTCATGTAAAAAATGTGTTTTCTTTACTATGGGGGGCGGTACAATTTAAAATGTTTTAGTTTTTTTTATTGTTTTTTCTATTTTATTACTTTTACACAGTAGAAATTCGTCTATAAAAAAAATTCGTTTTTTTTTGTTGTCCTTTTTTTGACAAACCAAAACTTTTTTATTTTGTTATGCAGAGATGTGAAAGGGGGGTTTTTTTTTTGCGGGGGATGAGTTTTAAATTTTTTTTTGGTACCTTTTTGGGGTGGGATATGATGCTTTTATCAAATTTTTTTTAAGGGGTTTTTTTTAAATTTTTTTTTACCAAATTTCAGCAAATTGGGAGTGTTTTTTTTTTATTTTTAGCGGGGGATGTAGGGTTTTAAAGACATGGGGAGCTTTTTACTAAAACAGGTCAATACGATTTCACCGTACCCAATTAGTATTTTTTTTTTTTGTTTTTTGTTTTATACAATTTTAAAAAACTTTTATTCAACCAGGAAAAAAAAAAAAACGTTTTTTTCATCCCCCAAAAGTTGAGAGCCTTTAAAATTTTAAATTTTTTTGTGCTTGGAAAACTGTGTAGGGGCTTGTTTTTTGACGAAAATTAGATGCCGTTTTTATTTGTATCATTTTTGGGGGGGAAAGTCTTTTTGATCGCTTTTTAAATTTCCCTTTTTTTGGGGGCCCGGGGGAAAAAAAATTTCTGCCCTGTAGTTTTTTTTATTTTTATTTTTAAAAAGGGCCCCACCGTGCCCGTATCCGTGATAAATTAGCTTTTACTCTTTGGGGCGCTACAAAATTATGGCGAGTACCCTAAATTTTTATAGTTTTTTATATGTTGAAGCACTTTAAAAAAAAAAAAAAGGTTTTAGTGTGTAAAAAATTTTTTTTTGCCCTCGCTAATTTGAGAGCCTATACATTTTTTAAATTTTTCCCTTTTTTCAGAGCTGTATAAGGACTTTTTTTTTGCGGGATTAAAATGACGTTTTTTTTGGTACCCAAATTTTTCTTTTCTAGGAGTTTTTTATCGCTTTTTATTCATTTTTTGGCTGGGGGGATGAACAAAAATCTTAATTCCCGTGGGAAAGTTTTTTTTTTTTTTTTTTTACGGCGGGTTTACCCTACGGGGGTTAATTAAAAAAGACAGATTTTAAAGGGGAGGTCGTTACGCACGCGGGGGGATACCAAATTTTGGGTTTCTTTATTTATTTTTGATCTTTTTTGGGGGGTTGCCGTTTGTAAAGGGGAAAAGGGGGTGTAAAGTATTTTTTTTTTTATTTTTGGGGTTTTTGTTTTTCTTGTTTTTCACTTTTTTTTTACTTTTTTTTTTACTTTTTTTTCCCTTTTTATTTTATTTTCCCCCCTAGGGGATTTGAATGAGGGATCTTTAGATTCCCCAAATTTAATTGGAATCAGTGCCTAGCTTGTTGCTATGAATGGTTCCTAGGGAAAATGTTTTTGTCACGAACCGGGGCATCATTTACGTCAAGACAACCCCCGGGAAAGGGATTTCTCTGCCTTTCCCTGCTGTCTGTAAAAGGGCAGAACTACCCCCGGATGCCCCATCCGTGCGCTGCGCCCCGGACAAAACCAGGGGGGAGCAATCCCTCCTGGGGTTTCCCCTTTTTTATTTCACCCCCATCGTTTTCGATTTAAATTTAAGGGGGTTTTTCCGCCCCCCCCCCCCCCGGAGCGATCCGGGTCGGGGGCCGATTTTTGCGGGATTTTTTCTTTTAAAAATTTTCCCTGACAACCCCCCGCCGAAAACGCGCGAAAAAATCTGCTTTTTAGTTTGCGCGGGTCCTCCCGGAACGTATCCTTTCGTCCCAAGGGGCTTTAAACCCCCCCCGACCTGGAGTAATTGGGTACGTTAAAAAGGGCGGGTTTAAGGGTTAAAGGGCCCCTTCGGTTTTTTTTTATCCCCCCCAGTTTCATTTAAATTGCTTTTAGGTACACTGGGACTGCCCGAAAACCTTGGGTTAAACCTCCCGATGAATACAGGAAACCCCTGAGAAAAAAATCTCTGTTTAGGAAACGTAACCCCGCATTAATTGGCTGAAAAACCCCTGTGCTTTAATATGGGCTGGGGGGGTCATCTCTCTATGTTTTCCCCATGAGGCTGAATTTTAAATCCCTAGGAATGCATTGAGGATTTTACTTCATTTTTAAAAAACCATGCTTTTTGTGTTTTTTTTCAACCCCCGATTTCAGATCCCCAAAATTGTGGTAAGGGAGTGGGAAAACCTTATTCATTGAGGGGGGCACAATGTGTACCTGTGGGCAATTTCTAATGAACTAAAGAAAAAAAAAACTGTAGTGGTCCCGTAAGGTTTCTCTTTTTAACAATGGTTTGCTGGCAAAGTACATTACAGTTCTTTAACCAGTTCCTGACTGTGACATTTACCCTCCTTTCTGACCGGGCACATTTTCCTTTCCTGTAGTAAATGGCGGATTGAACGCCATATTGCACTTGTTTTCCGTGATATGTTAGGCTTTTTTCTTGATTTTTACAAAATTTTTTTGAAAATTTTTTTTATGGGAAAAAGAGTAAATGAAAAAAGTATAAATTTTTTAATTTTTTGGTAAAAGTGGTGCTAAAATAGGTTTCATAATTGTGTCACTTTTACATCATGGACATTGATATATAGGTTATATAAAGTTTTAGTGCTGAAGGGGTGGGGCTAAAAGTTGACATTTGGGCTATTAGTATTTGTTTTGATATTTTGTGGAGTTATTTTTGTTCCTTTGCTATCTTTTTGGTCCCCCACAAAAAGTAGTAAAGTTTTTGGGGAGCATTTTTTTTACTTTTTCCCCTTGTTCCCCTGCAGCTGGGGCTGGTTAGGGGCCCCCAGTTACAGGGGAAAATAAGGGGTTTAAAAATTTCCCCTGACTGACTGTAGGTGATCTGGTGTGATAGACCCAGAGTCGGGTGTTACAACCCCCCGGGGGTCACCGCCCACGGGCTCCAGGAGACGGGAAAGCCAACACGATCAGGGTGGTAAAAAACCATACTCCCTTCTCGTGAAGACCCCCGGCTAAAACTGATGCTGGTCTCCCCCATGCAGCTATACAAAAAGGCCCCGTTCACAGGGCTTTTTGCCGACGGATTGGGCCGTTTTCCCGCGCGGATTCCCTTCAATCGCGCCAACCCGTGGAGTAAATTACGGTAATCCATGTCCTAGGAACAGTGGTTCCGCCCCCCCCCTCCCGCTCGGCAAATCCGCCGCGGGGGGAAAAAGTGACATGCACTTTTTTTCGGGGGCGGAGCGCCGTAAACAATGCATTGTCTAGGGGGGGGAGGGGCCCCCCCGGGGCCCTCCGGCCCCCCCGTCCGCCCCTTTTTCACGGGGTTTGTGCGTCAATACGGGCACAAATCCGTGGAAATAACCCAGTGAACAGGGCCCCAAAGGTAAAAACGCATTTGCTGCCCTTTTTTAGAATTTTTTGGCAAGAAAAACTGCCCCCAAAAGCCGACCTTTATAGTCAATGGGTGGTTGGCAAGCAGTTAAAAAGAAAAAAAAAATAGCAAAGCTTCATTCTTAGTGTCAGCGTTGTTTCTAGGGACCTACCCCAATGCTCCTGTACTGTGCCTCCCTGCCTTTATCACCTGTGCAGTGCCCTTGCCGTCTTGCTTAAATTATAAGAATGGTGTGATGCTCATTGTGGTTGGGGTAGTGGTCCTCTGCCCCAAACGAAAAGCGTTCGTAAGCCAGGCCAGGGAGAAAAATCAAAGTAGGCCCCGTTTTCCCCGAGCCCCCCCGAAAAGCGGGATAAATTGCTGTGGGGGGCTACTGGGTCGTACCCCTTTAGTGACTTGTTCGGACGCAGCAAGGTGTGGGTAGTCAAAATGGGAAAGGGCAGGTCGGGGTAGGGAGGAAGAAGGTCGGCGGCGGCAATGGTTCGTGGTTGTGGACAGGCAGGAAGGTCAGGGAGGCGGAAAGATTGTGGTCAAGGGATGGGAAAACGGCGGTAAAAAAGGCTAATCAGAACAAGGCTTCAGGAATGCTTTTTATACGCAAAGGGCAAAAAGATCCGGCGGGTTAATGGAAGAGCGGGCTTAAAAGGGCGCGCCCGGCAATAGCCAATCCCGGGTGCGGGGCCCTTTTAAATTTAACATCCCGGGCCGCGCGCCCTAGGGAGCGGGAACGCGGCGGCGTGGCGGGCAGCCCCCCGGGAGCGTGGCCGGGTAGTGGGACTGGGCACCGGCAGGAGCGAGTGCCCCCGCGCCCCGACGTGGGGGGTTGGGCGCCGCTGGGCAGGGGTGCAAGGATGCTCCTGCACCCGGACGGGGGGGTTGCGGGGGATGTGAAAATCATTCAAAAAAAACCCTGAATTAAATGGGTGTGGAGCTTCTGATTTCCCCCTTTCACCAATTGTAACGGATAGGGGGGGAAAACATAAAGCTAAAAGGATATATGTCTCCCCCCCCTAATTATACTTTTTGGGTAAGTAAAAATATAAAAAAAGCTATAACGAATAATTCACCACATATCACCACCCATGTGATAAATTAATGCTGTCAAACCATGCTACTATCACCCCCACAAGTGGTTTGAATTCCAACCCATTTTCAAAATTTGCAAATAACCCCAACCACCCATGACTAAAATTAGTACACATGTGGCTGAATAATGCCTCAAAAAATCACGACTATAGTGAGCTAACAATCAGCATTACTGAATTTTAAACCATTATACTAACCCCCAATATTATCACATCAGTGGTTTATAGGGGTGGGTAGCAGTTGTACGGACGCTCTGCCCCCAAATCGTATAAATGATTACAGTAAATTAAAAACCGGGTTACAGGGAAAAGTCTTTCTAATATTTTTGTTTTCTCTGAGGAGTTATTTTTTTTCCCCACCTGATTGCTATAGATTCTCCGCCATACTCTCATGGAGTTTACCCACAGACATCTTAGAGTCCCATTTTTTTTTTTGCATTTCCAAACCAATTCCCATCTCTGTACAAAATCTCCATCTATAGCACCCCCAATGTTAATAATGTGCCCCAAACAGTGAAAGTGCCCCTAAATGGATAAGGGGCTCCCATTTTTGTACCAAGTTTTATCTTCTTTTGTGTCCCCTATTAGGAAAGTAAAACCCCCAAAATTGTAGGGAGGCAACACCCAAATTAGTTAGGAAGATAAGTAAACCCCCTTTTAGGTAGGTATATAGTCCCCTGGTAGTAGGCAGGTATATGGGGCCCTTTTGGTAGTATATAGGAACATTTTAAGCAGGGGGCCCAATAGGTGTTATAGGGAGTTTTATATGTAGGTAGATTCTGTAGGGAGAGCCCCTATTTGGTAGGCATATAGACTTTCTGTAGGTATATTTTTTGGCCAATGTAGATAGTTATATAGACCTTTTGTAGGTAGCTTTAGACCGTTGTAGTTATTTATAAACCTACAAAGTAGCTAGTTATACAGAGTCCCTGAAGGTAAATAGATCCATGGAAGGTAGGTATATAGACCTCATATAGGTAGGTAGGCCGTGAGGTAGGTAATTTACCCTTTTAAAGTTGGTTTTTAAAAAAAATGTAGGGGGTAGCCCGCTTAGGGTTTTAGGGGCCCCCTTTGATAAGTTAAAAAGGGTTCTATAGGTAGGTAGACCCCTTGAGGGTATATATTCCCCATGTAGGTATACAGACCCCCTTTAGCTTTATAGACCTTCTTTAGGTAGATATTTAAAAATAATAAAAAAAAGGTACTCACCGCCAAGCAGCTCACATTGGTCTAGAACAAAATCCCCAGACCAAGTCCTAAGGCTTTTGATCAGTACATCAAGTCCCGTCCATTGCTGTAGAGTTTTCCTGTATCCCACAAAAACCTCGACACCCTTTTTTTAACATATGACATCTTTGGGTGCCATCATTGAAAATGGCAGTAAGTGTCAACCCAGCTGACACTGCCTGCTGGTATGCATATGGACAATAACAAAACCTTAAGGGACAAAAAATCATAAATTGGAAATTCCTCAAAAACACCAAAATAAATAGTTAACCAGAAAGGGTTCTGACAAAAATAACTTTTTTACAAATATTAAAAATAAGAAAACATCCACCAAACCCAAAAGATCAAATTGCAAAATTAGGACAACGGCAAAATAGAAGTAGGGAAACCCCAAAAACCCCACTTGACCTACCCAAAAAAAACCCAAACAAACAGCAAAGTAACCACCCGAAAAAGGGGCACCCTGGGCAGGAACCCATCCCTAAATTTTAAAATATCTCTACGCTAAAGGGTACCTGAAATACAAATTATGGTACAATTTAAAAAATATTATAAATTTTACTCTGTTTGGTAGGTTTTTTGAGGTAGGTCAAGTAGGGCTATATAGGTATTTCCCGACGTTGTATTTTGCCGTTGGTATGCATATGGCCCTATAATTATAAATACAATTTCAGTTTGGATTGTATAAGACACATCACTATTTATACCCTTTTAAAAAAGGATGTTTATCCATACAAAGCAACGGAATCCAAAAATTTTAAAACTGCTTTTTTATAATGTTTTATATGACCTTTCTGTAAATTTGTACTGCTTTACCTCCCAATTTCATTGTAAACCATTTTTATGAGAGCCATTGTTTTGCCAGCACAGCACGGACTTATTTGTTGTTGCAACTTTCATTTTTTCTTTACTGTTGCAAAATTTAGTAACTGTTATGGCTTTGCTTTAAAAAAAATGGCAGCATTAAAGCTGTATGAGAAAGCTTTTAAAAATTTTACTAGGCAGCCTGGGTTTTTGACATGAAAAAAGAACTTTTCCCGCAGTAAGAAACTCAAAAACACCCCCCGGTATAAGGTCTTGTTTTATTTCTAAAAAAACGGAACAGCACGGGTAAAGATAACCATAGTAGTATCATTTATAAAAAGAAAGGAGGTAATTCATCAAAAGTTATGTAAAATTTTAAAAAAAAAGTTTTTCAAAAAGGCTTGTTTTTTTTTTATTCTAAAGGTGGAAGTTTATAAGTTATCTTAATCATGGGTGGCAGAAAAATACAGTTAAATTTAAAAAGTAAATTTTTTTTTCTGATCTGAAAAAAGTCTTATACAGGCATTTGGGCCAGCTTTGTTATTTGGGTTTTAAAACTTCTGTCCAAGAAGGGTAAACTAGTGAATTCCCTAAAAAGAGTTCAAAAAGGTCTGGATGATTTTTAGAGTGTTAAAAGTATAATAAGCTATGTGATGGAATCTGGGAGGGGTCGTTGATCCGGGATTATTCTGTTGCCACTTTGGAGTTGGAAGGGTTTTTTTTCCCCCAAATGGGCAATTTTACTACTATGCATGGGATTTTTTTTCCTTCCTCTGGTCAACACGTAGACAATAGCGAAAGGGTGGATGTCTGGGTTTTTTTTAGGGTTTTTATAACCCATGGGAGTTATACCAAAACGGGGGGTCATATAACTAAATACTGGGCCTTAAAACTAAGAATTGTATGCAACTAAAAAACTAGATGAAAAAAAAAATCCCAATTTAAAGAGGGCCTGTGATAGACTTAACTTCCTGTTTTTCAGAAAAAAACTGTATTTCCCTTAAAAAAAACAATTTAGGTTATTTTCTTTTGATCCCCGCCTTGTTTTTGCTTCTCCCTTAAAATTTCATTACCAAACTTCATAGGCTGTTACCAATTGGGAGTGGAGAAGGGGTGGGGGAGATAGTTGTGCTGTTCCTGTTAATACTTCTAGAAATATATTACCGAATCTGAGGGGGTTTACCCGTGAAGGTTTGCACACCTATTTTTTCAGCAATGATTGGCAAAATCAGACTGTGCAACGCACCCAACTTTAAAAAGGGTGGTAACAAACCCATCGACAATTCAGTAATTAAAAAAAAGAAATTCGGACAGCACAAAACAAGTTTAACAGAAGATGCTTAGAATTCACAGGAAAACCCAAGGATTATTAAAAAAGAAAAGTCAAGGGCAACTGTTTTGAAGGGGGGCATTTGGATTACCAGGAAAATTAAGCTAATTTTTTCCTGGGCCCTATCTTTATGGTTGCCGTTAAAAGGATGTTTGTCTGCCCCTTTTTTTTATTTTTAAATTAAAATTAAAGATGCTTATGCATTATATGGAAGTTTCCTAGCAGGTTTTGGTATATGCACCTTTTTTCTGGGTTGTTGATAAAGTAGTTCAAATTGTTCCCCCAGAGATGTTATAGTGTACCACGTGGTCAGTAAAAGTCCAAGATATCCTTTTTGGTTGTATAATAGCCATCTTCTTCCCCCTCTTCCGCACTGAACTACTACCTTAGAGGTTCTCTAGGGATCCTTGGTAGGGCTGTCAGAGCCGTACCACTGTCCGTGAGTTTCTAGACACCGCAGTGTCGAGGTACATGCTATAGCTCCGAGTCCAAGATGGCACTAGCTCCCTGTTCCCACAAGCATTGGCTGCATCCTCTGGGTAAAGTAAAGAGATGGTCCCTCTGTGTCGTGACTTTGTCCATCCCTGTTTAAGCACTTGTGGGCAGCATAAAATGACGTGGCCGGACAGATTCTGACATGTTCAATTTACCTTAGGTATAATAGGGATAACATTATATCCATTAACATTATAAAAAAAAAAAAAAAAATGACTGATCTCTTACAACTTTTGTTAGTGGCCCCAGGAACATAATTACTGGGATTAGTAATGTGCCTCTCTTTTACACTTTTATTGTATGACTCTAACATTTGCTTTACCGTATGTATTTGTCATCAGCACATTTTCAGAAAAAGATTCCTTTTATGTCTATTTTTACTTTCTGAAGAAAGGATAATGAATTTGTACAATATCGTAAGCACGACACAGCTTTCTTTCTATGGATGCAGGATTGCTATGAAGGTGTTCTGTATTTCTATTATTCAAGAAAAGTAGTTGTCCTCTTGTTATACTCTGCAAAGAGGCACCTTGACCTAAAACTGCCACAATTTGATGAATGCTACATTATGGGACTTGACCTATTGTTCTTACATGTTTACCTACTTGTGATTATTTTCTCCAAGACATAGTTTCATTTTTTTATGTCTTAGCACTAGAAATTTTGATTGGTAATTTTGAAAGACACACAATGCTAAATTTAATCCCTAGGTGGTTGTTGTTTATTCCTATAGGGATTTTCAGGAGATTACATATTGTTTTATGTCATGTTATGAAGTATTGGATCCCATTATTTTGGAATTTATGAAATTCCCTAATGGAACTCTGCTGATTGTATGTCATGGCCTCTGTCATTAGAAGACACAGACAGGTAGATAAAAAAAGCTAATCACCCCACTATAGCAACCGTTCTCTGTTGCAAAAAAAATAAAACATTGACCAGATGAGTGGCCATTCACATGTTTAGCATTAGACTTTACTGTTCATTTGGCAAGATATTTTTATGTAATTCGGATAAACATTACATTTACAGAAACTGTATTTTAATTTTCCTGAAACCTTGCGGTTTTAATTTTTTTCCACAAAGCCCATTAGAGGCTAACACCTACTAATCTGCAAAGATCACTTTTAAGCCGTCTCCTTGCTATCACCACAGGCAGGTCTACAATGCACGTTAACATCTACGTTTTTTTAAAGAATTGTTATTAATGGGAATGGAATTTCCCATCAGCAAAAATCCTTATTTAAAACTCTTTATTCTTATTAGCCTACATCGAATAGGTTCAAGAGTCCTAGCTCATTTCCCATGAGCCTTTCAGAATACAAGGGTTGTATACATATGAATATGTTCTAGGAATGTGAGCTTTTGTTGCTTCCTTCACAGACCTCAAATCTTAATTTTAGGGTATGTTCACATGGCATATTTTCGAGACGTATTTCGGGGCGTAATTGCGCTTCAATGTCCCCAAAGAACGGCCCACAAATACGGTAATGTATAGCTCTCATTGAGAGCTATGATTACCTGCCGATTTCCCCAGTGCATAGTACGTGCCAGGAGAAAGAAAGGACATGTCACTTCTTCTCGGCTCTTATGTTTTGGGGAAAACAAAAGTGATTAAGGGACAGGCCAGAGTGTTTTAGAAGTACGCGTTGGCCGGTATGTATTTCTGAAGCACCCGGCGTATAGTGGTACGCACAGTATCTGCCGCTATATACCACGAGACCGCCCTGTGATCATACCCTTAATAAACATCTCTGTATTGAGGTAGAATGGGCTGTTCAGAACATATCGGTGCAACCCCGGGGGAGTAACTAAAGACTCATGGGCCCTGGTGCAAAACTTCAGCTTGAGCCCTTCCACTCCCATAATAATTCCCCACATAATACTACCATATAGTGATTAATACCACTATAATGTTAATGACCAAACCCGTATACCAAGACCAATATTACCAATAGCAACAATATACAAAGACCAGATAATACCCCACATAATACTACCATATAGTGACTAATACCACCATGATGTTACTGACCAAATTAATAAGCTTATACCAAAACTAATATTTCCAATAACAACAGTATGCAAGGTCCAAATAATGCCACAGCATATCACAACCATATAGTGACTACTACCACTATACTATTACTGACCAAATCAGAATATCAAGACCAATAATATCAATAAGAAAAATATAAAAGCACCTACTGTTACTGAATATAAACCATTACACTAAGACCACTATTATCGCCATACAGTGACCATATAGTGTCAGATACCAGAGTAAACAGGCTCTGCCGACTGTATACTGCCTCCATACAGTGACCATATAGAGATAGTTACCAGTGTACACAGGCTCTGAAGACTCCATACAATGACCATATAGTGAGAGATACCAGTGGTTCAGCTCACATAAGTGATTACAGTGCAGTTACATTTAGGGACTCACAGGTGACATATTTTCTGATGAGTCATTCTCTTTTCCTTTTCTTCATCCAGTCCAAACTGTCATGACGACTTCTGGTCACAACCCATCCCTGCAGAATTTGCCAAACAAACATGTTAGACTCCAAACAGTGAAAGTGTCCCAAGTAAACTATTTGTGCCAGCAGTAGGTACGAATACACCCTATAAAGTAGATGGACAATTAGATGGATGCTCCTTTTTGGTCAAATAAGTGGGCAGACTCTTCCTATTAAGTCGATAAGGTCCTCCTTCAGCAGAGGGTTCCCCTCAATAGATAAATATAGGGGCCCCCAATAGGTAGCTATATAGTGCCCTCCAATAGAAAGCTACTTGAGGGGCATTATATACTTATCTTATAAGGGGAACCCTATACTGAAAGGGGACTTTATCTACTTTGTAGGAAGAGCCTGCCCACTTATCTGACAAATTTTTAGGGTCTAACCTACCTAAATGTAACATCTACATACAGAGTTTCCCCCTAGATAGGTTGGTTTATAGGATCCCCTCAGTAGGTAGGTATTTAAGGCTACCAAAATAAGTAGGTACATAGGCTCCCAAGTAGGCAAGTATATATGGTCCCCCAGTAGGTATGTATAAAAGCCCCCCTAATAAGTAGGTACATAGGATTCCACAGTAGATAGGTTTGTATATAGTGTCCCTTCAATAGCTACCCGCTAGATATATAGGGCCCCCAATAGGTAGTTAGGTATATAGGGCCACCCAGGAGGTGGGTAAATAGGCCCCCTATTAGGTAGATAGGTGTATAGGCCCCTTCTAGTAAGTAGGTATAAAGGGCCCTCTCTAGTACGAAGATATATAGGACTCCCTCTATTAAGTAGGTATATAGGACCTCATAAGTAGGTACATAGGGCCCCAGTAGGTAAGTAGGTACATATGGCCCACCAGTGGGTAAATAGATATATAGGGTCCCCCAGTAGGTAGGCTGTAATGTAAGGTCCCCGGTAGGTAGATATAAATGGTACCTCCTGGCAGGTAGGAATATACAGATCCCTTTAGTAGGTAGATATATAGGGCCCCCATAGGTAATTAGGTACATAGGTCCCCCAGTCGGTAGGTAGGTATATTCTGTCCCCAGTAATTAGGTAGGTGTATAAAAGGATATACGTTCTCCCCTCAGTAGTATGGTAGGTATATATAGGGCTATAGCATCTCCACTCAATAGTTAGGTCGGTGTATATAGAGCTATAGGGTCCACTCTAAGTAATTAGGCAGGTGTATATAGGGCTATATGGTTTTCCCTCAGTAGTTAGATAGGTATACTGGGCCCCCTATTAAAGATTTTAAAAAATAATATTCGCCTTTCCCCATTCCGGAAACCACTTCCGGCGTCTATAGAAATTAAGCCTAGTGTTAGGCTTAGGGCCTAGCACAGGCAGCATCGCGATGACATCATTACATCATGCCACTGCGTCCAAATGGCTAAATGGAAGGGATTGGTGGATCCAAGCTGTTCTGTCTAAGCCATCGCCTCCACCAATTCTGAGGAATACATTTAAATTAATACAAATAAATGTACCTTCATGAATTGAAAGCAATTACCTTATTACTATATACTAGTTAAGCAGAGAATAATAATGGGCACCAAGGGGTTACTTCAAGCTCCTTACCGCATCACTCCTTCAATGAGCTTCTTCTATGTGAAGCGGACACCGCTCCTAGTCTTATAACATAAGTGGTGCTCAGCCATAAAGTAAAGACAGTCACATAATTCCGTAGCAAAGGATATAGAGGTGGCACTCACCAATTCCAAAGTGTAGATACTTTATTCCAAAAGCAGCATAAGATCGGATAGGATGGACGGCACAAAACGCCTACGACCGTTTCGCGCTCACAGGCGCCTGTGAGCGTGAAACGGTCGTAGGCGTTTTGTGCCATCCATCCCGTCCGATTTTATGCTGCTTTTGGAATAAAGTATCTACACTTTGGAATTGGTGAGTGCCTCCTCTATATCCTTTGATACGGACTTATTACTATATAAGCTACCCTACAGCTGATATTAACTCTCGACGCAAACTGTCCATGTACTTTCTTTTTGAAGCCACAGCTCATAGCAAGTCCTGCTCTTTGGTGTTTTCAGACTGGATACATGTAACTGTGAGTGTTGGAGGGAGTTCTGTTGACTGGCATCTCCTTCAAGTGTAAGGGGCATTATTGCGGTTGTGCACTCATGATACTGTGTGTTTGCATTTGTATTCGCATACATATAATCGCTTTTGTCAGTTTGTACTGAGGCTTGTATGTAGCAAAGATTAACCTAACATTTAAAGTATTATTATATTCTTGGTACAGAAATTTATATCAGCCTTTTCAATGGTTTTTGTTGTATTCTCAGATTAAATACCTTGTTGCAGAAAGCTATCATTTGTTTCTTTTACATGTGTGCATATACAGTATCTCACAAAAATGAGTACACAGCACATATTTTTGTAAATTTTGTGTTATATTTTTTCATGGGACAACTCTGGAGATATGACACTTTGATACAATGTAAAGTAGTCAGTATACAGCTTGTGTAGATTTGGTGTGCCATCAAAATAACTCAACACACAGCCATCAATGTCTAAACGTCCAGAGTCCACTGCTGGCAACAAAAGTGAATACACCCCTAAGTGGAAGTGTAAGGCCTCGTTCACACGGCTTATTTCAGAACGTATTTACATCGGATTGCCGATCGTAAATACGTTCTAAAATCAGTTGAAAATCAGTTGCAAATAAGTGTCACTAAGTGTGGCACGTATTTGTAACTGATTTCCCGACGGATTCACCATCTCCAATCATTGTAGGTGGTGAATCCGTCCGTAAATAATTGACATGCACATTGTTTTTCCGTCCGGATTGCTGTCGTCAATCCGCGGCGGCAATCCGGCACGGAAATACGCGTCGTGTGAACGACGAGCCGTATTTTCTATTGAAATCAATAGAAAATAGGCTGTGACTTGTTTCTGACTGATTTGCCGACGGATTGACGATCGTCAATCCGTCGGCAAATACGCGGCGAAATAAGCCGTGTGAACGAGGTCTTAATGTTAAAAGGTCTTAAGTGTGAATGGGAGCAGGTGTGTTAAATTTTGTATTATCGCTCTCAAACTCTCTCATACCGGTCACTGGAAGTTCAACATAGTGCCTTAAGGCAAAGAACTCTCTGAGGATCTGAAAAAAGTTGTTGCTCTATGTAAAGATGGCCTAGGCCATAAGAAGATTTTCAACACCATGAAACTGAGCTTCAACACGGTGGCCAAGACGATACAGCATATAGATAGATAGATAGATAGATAGATAGATAGATAGATAAAAGACAGGTTCCACTAATAACAGATTTTCTTTTAAAAATAGACATTTGAGTGCTTCCAGCATTGCTATAGGTTTTAAAGGGGCGGTCGGTCAGTCTGTCAGTGCTCAAACCATACACCACACACTGCATCAAATTGGTCTATATAGCTGTCATCCCTTAAGGAAGCCCTTTCTAAAGATGATGCACAAGAAAGCCCACACACAGTTTGCTGAAGACAAGCAGACTAAGGACATTGATTACTGGAACCATGTCCTGTGGTCTGATGAGACCAAGATTAACAAATTTTGTTCAGATGGTGTCAAGTGTGTGGAGGGTACAACTTGGTGAGGAGTCAAGCATGGTGGTGAGAGTGTCATGTTTGGGGCTGCATGAGTGCTGCCAGCTGTGGGGAGCTAAAATTCATTGAGGGAACCATGATTGCCAAAATGTACTGTGACATATTGAAGCAAAGCATGATCCCCTTCCTTTGAAAACTGGGCTGCAAGGCAATATCATAACATGATAAAGACCCCAAACATACCTCCAAGACGACCACTGCCCTGCTAAAAAAAATGAGGGTAAAGGGGCTGGACTGGCCAAACATATCTCCAGACAGGGTTTTAAAAAAAAAAAAAAAAAAAGTTATTACCTCACTCCCTCGCTGCTACGACTCCCGACCACTCCGTCTTCTGAAACAGGCGGCGTGATGCCATCAGGACACGCAGCCCACACTGCCGGTGCTGGAAAGTCTGCGGCCGTACGGAGTCCACTACGGAGCAGGGACTGCTCGGTCTCTGCTCCGCAGTGGTATTTTCACCTGTATGAGTTCCCAGAGGAGTCGCATAGAGGTGAAGAGATCGCCAGCAGCGCCCGGGCCACGGCAGCACCCGGACGCTGTCAGCTTATTTGGGATTCTGCTATATGCGCTCACTGAGAGACGCATGTAGCAGAAGTGTCCCTGCCAGCGCCTGAACCATTGCAGAGCCCGAGCGCCGACAGTGACTCGAGTGTAAGCCGAGAACGAATTTTTCAGCACATTTTTTGTGCTGAAAACCTCAGCTCATACTCAAGTATATACAGTATTTTTATGTGTTTGTATTTGGATGTATTTGTGTGCATGCTTGCTGGTTTGCTTTTCTCTGGATAGTTTTGTATGTATGAATATAGACATTTGTATTTGTGTGATATATGTGTATTTGACCTATGTCTATGCATTTTGCAGATATGTTTGTATCTGTGTGTATAATGTATTTCTGCACATAAATTGGATGATAAATTGGCTATTTGTTACTACAGATGAAAAAAATTTGCCCTAGATTTCCCTAGCACCCAGTTCTTTGTAGGGATGTCTAACATTAAGTGGTAAAATGAAAATAGCTGGATACAATGTATAGAATGCTAGACATGGATTTTTGAAAGAAGTATTCTTCTGTCGATTTTGAGCCAAGAAAACATAATTATTGATGAGTAAATTATAGTTATTATTACAACGCTACCAAGAAATATGCAGACGTATCTTCCCAGCTAAAAGGTTAAACCAAAGCATTGCATTTTCCTCTCCTGGCAAGCACTACACCATCAAGTACTACATTATCCTAGACCATGACTAATGTAACATCTGTCATGTCGGCACCTCTTGTCTGTAGAATTTTTAGACATCACAGTGAAGCAAGCATCTTTTGTAAAAATAAATTCACTTTATATAGACCCTATAAATATTAGACCTTAGGGCTATCAGTCAAAATGAATAGTCTATTCATTTACTTAAAAATAAAAGTACACAAAAGCACAATCACAAACTGTTTGATTTCTATCACATCAGAAGATCTGAAAAGCTTGGTAGTGCTACCTAATGTCATCTTTTTAATGATGCAACAATAGACATTATGCTTTCAGTTGTCAGACACCCACACACATAACCACCCACACACTGCCAGTACCAACAATAACCTGCACATTCTACTCATTGCTGCTCTGAAGTTGGGAAGGAAACGCAGCCTTTGTCACAAGAAAATTCATGAAAATAGCAGCAATCTTAATATTTCCTTTCAGTGAACTTGAACAAATTAGCCATACAGTAATGTATGTATGTATGTATATATAAAGAAATATATTTTTATGTGCATGCAAGCATGCAGTATGAGATTATTTTAAACCAATGTAGTATTGAAGCAGAGGCAGAATAACACACATTTACCTCTTTAAGTCAATTTTAGAGCATAACATTGAAAATTGTGGAAAAAAAATCAAATAAACGTTGCACACACTTATTTCATTTGTTTCAGTTCAGTGCTTTAGTGAAGAAATATTCTGCTTCACTTTTGATATAAATATATAGTAGTAGCAGGAGTCATTGTGGCCCGTATCTGCTCTTATTTCTGCTCAATTGGCCTGTCGGATGTTCTAAAACTTAAGGTAAAAAGTCAGTTGTAATAAAGAAGTAGTAAATTAAAGAATTTTCCAAATCACTAAATATTTTTCTTTATAATTTCTTTTAATAAGATGTTTTAATGTTTAACTCAAAATATGTATCACAAGCGCGTCATACATAGCCTGATGAGAATGATTAGTGTTGAGCGATTATTATCGACTAAGTTGAAATCGGCACAGTTTTTATGTTGATCGAAATTTTTAGATCATGCGATAATTTAGGTTAAAATCTGTGCATCATCTATTAAGATCGCGCCATTTTCGGAGCTTCCTGTCATTTTGTCGGCCACCAAATCTGCTTACAGGATAGAGCAGGGTGAGATGTGTGTGCGACGTCATGACTGGGATGTGTATGGTTGCGATTGGCTGGAAAAATCACATGACCTCGTTTTACATAGAACAGCCCTTCCTGTTCATGATCAGTGTCTCTCAGCGTCTCATAGCAGTAGGACGTGCGCTCTGCCTGTGTCCAAACAGCTCAGCGAAATTATTCTATTTCTTCACAGAGAAAGCTCTACTGTTAGCTGTGATCCTTACAACTTAGTTAGATCAGAGATTGGAAGATTTTATGTAGTTAGGTTGAGAATTTTAAAGGAGCATCTACCGCTGTAAAGTCACGGAGGGGAGCGGGGGGCCCTCGGGCGAACACAGACAAGCTCTATAAAGAATACTGGATAAAGTTCACCAAGACTTAGTGTAGACATTGCACTGCAATAGCTTTATTATTAACAGTTTTCTATTGAAATATTTCCTGGATATTGGGCAGCCTGAACTTATATTAGGATACACATCTTTTCTAGTAACTGCAGGTCTCTTTGTTAGGTGCAAAACTCCACTTTTATTATCAGTATTAGAGATGGGCGAATCGATTCTAACGAAGTGGAATTCGTTTAGAATTTCAGGAAAACTTCGGTTCGGAACGAAGTCGAACTTTGGGGTACTTCGGGTGAACGAAGTGTGCTTTTGATTGATAAAATGGCTGCGAGCACATGGCGCTACATGGGGCAAAGCACTCTGGGAGGAAGAAGGGCATAGCCTGCATGACATGTGCAGAGGTGAAGCCAATCAGAGACCGGCGGGATTCTGTGACGTCACCGCACTATATAAGTCCGGGCGCGACGCCGGGAGCTCACACTCCTCTCACTGTGCTCATCAAGGAAGGTGCTGCCATGGCTGATAGCTCTTACTGAAGAATTGATTTTTATACAGCGATTTCTGTGGGGTGTCTCAGCTTGTCTCAGAGACTGTTCTCTTAAAGTTCTATTTCTAATTTTTTGGGTATTGATCTGAAATCCAGTGTGTGTCTACTGCAGCTGCATATACATTCAATATCCAAGTGGGATCTAAGCCAGTTCCTGTTGTATTCATTTAAAGAAACATGGTTTTTACAATACAAATACCACTTCATTTTTGGCTGCTCAATTCTATTGCGCAATTTACATCCAGGGGTTAATTAAGCGTTGTTTTGCTGGTGTGCTGACCCCAAGAAACCGTCTTTTTCAACGCCAAAATATATAAATTTTTCCTGTAGCCTAATTCACAAGCAAAGGTTAATTACAACTGTATCTCTTGTTGTGTGGCGTAGAAAACACGCAATTGTAACACGCTACAAAGCTACTATTTTGTGCGGCTCAATTCTATTGCACAATTTACATCCAGGGGTTAATTAAGCGTTGTTTTGCTGGTGTGCTGACAAAAATAAACCGTCTTTTTCAACGCCAAAATATATAAATTTTTCCTGTAGCCTAATTCACAAGCAAAGGTTAATTACAACTGTATCTCTTGTTGTGTGGCGTAGAAAACACGCAATTGTAACGCTACAAAGCTACTATTTTGTGCGGCTCAATTCTTTGGCGCAATTTACATCCAGGGGTTAATTAAGCGTTGTTTTGCTGGTGTGCTGACAAAAATAACCGTCTTTTCAACGCCAAAATATTAAATTTTTTCCTGTAGCCTAATTCACAAGCAAAGGTTAATTACAACTGTATCTCTTGTTGTGTGGCATAGAAAACACGCAAATTGTAACACGCTACAAAGCTACTATTTTGTGCGGCCAATTCTATTGCGCAATTTACATCAGGGGGTTAATTAAGCGTTGTTTTGCTGGTGTGCTGACAAAAATAAACCGTCTTTTTCAATGGCAAAATATAAAATTTTTTCCTGTAGCCTAATTCACAAGCAAAGGTTAATTACAACTGTATCTCTTGTTGTGTGGCGTAGAAAACACGCAATTGTAACGCTACAAAGCTACTATTTTCTGCGCTCAATTCTTGGTGCAATTACATCCAGGGGTTAATTAAGCGTTGTTTTGCTGGTGTGCTGACAAAAATAAACCGTCTTTTTCAACGCCAAAATATATTAAATTTTTCCTGTAGCCTAATTCACAAGCAAAGGTTAATTACAACTGTATCTCTTGTTGTGTGGCGTAGAAAACACGCAATTGTAACACGCTACACAAAGCTACTATTTTGTGCGGCTCAATTCTATTGCGCAATTTACATCCAGGGTCTAATTAAGCGTTGTTTTGCTGGTGTGCTGACAAAAATAAACCGTCTTTTTCAACGCCAAAATATATACATTTTTCCTGTAGCCTAATTCATGTCCGAAGGTTAATTAAGCCTGTTTGTGTCTTTTTACATTTAGTAAAACACACAGTGTTTTTTAAACGACACATACAAGTAAATTTTTCCTGGCCATTTGTGGAGCGCAATTTATATCCAAGGGTTACCCAAGCTTGTTACTGGGTTCATTTGGAGTCAAAAACAGGTGTATATTTATCATATACAGATATCATCATCAAACAGTGTCTGTACATTTTAGAACAAACAGTATGTCAGACAGAGAGGTGGCAGGCTCTGCACCTGCGAGTGGCACAATCATTCCTGGAACAGGTGCAGGTCGCAGCACAGCAAGGGGACGTCGCAACAGGGATCACTCGGTGAGGCCACAACTGCCGCTGTCATCTAGCGGCCGTGTGTTGTTCAGCAACCCAAGGGTTCTTGATTGGTTGACTAGGTCATCCTCTTCCTCCCAGATGACATCTGACAACCCCAGCCAAGACACAACCATTAGTTGGCATGGCCCGGGAGCGGGTCAGCGGCCCTCACCTGTCCTCAGCCCGCCTCTGTCCCATCCGGTTCCCTCAGCCAGAGATCTACTATGTGGTCTGGGCTCAGCGCCACTATATAGCGAGGATGAACAATTTGAGGAGGGCAGTCAGCAGCTACTTGGCAGCGAAGAAATGGGGCCAATATCGCCTGCTTCTTGCAGTAGGCGGCAAAGTATAGATGTGGAGAGTGGCATGGGAGGTCATGTTGTGAGAGGTCAGCCGTTGGCATACCAAGACCGGTGATGAGGACAGCAGTGACGATGAAACACAAATAGATGATGATGTAGCCGACCGCACTTGGGAGCCGGGTGAGGCAAGGGCTTCATCATTGTCAGGAGAAGAGGGCGTCAGCTTGCGCGTCAGGCAGCAGCGCAGCCAGCAAGTGGGTCGTGTGGCCGTGAGTCAGCAGGATAGCAGCAGTGTGAGGTCGGGAGCCAAGCGGCCACGGTTTAAAAAATCCGCTTCGCAGGTCCAAGAAAGTAGCGGCACAGGGGCTCAGCGAGGCAGCGGTGGCAGTAGTCACTCAGTGCGGAGCGTTGGCGGTAAAATCCGATACTCGGCGGTGTGGCAGTTCTTTGCTAAGACACCGGAGGAGCCGAATATGGGTATATGTAGAATCTGTGGGCAGAAAGTGAAGCGTGGCCAGGGAGCTAACGTTGGCACCACGGCCCTGCGTCAACACATGCAGCGTCACCATCCGGTGGCCTGGGAGAAACGTGGCTCAGATGTGGTGGTCCATCCTGCCGCCGCAGCAACAACAGCAGCAGCAGCGCCCAGTGGCACGCATGCCATTGCAGCCAGTCAAGGCTCCACCACCTCTGCAGAAGGGAGCTGTTTCTCTTTGACATCATCTCCCGGTCCAGATGCTCCTGCTCCTCGCTACTCATGGCCAGCAGTACGTTCAGCGAGGCGATTGCAAAGAGACAACAGTATGCGTCCAACCATCCTAAGGTGCAGCAGCTGACCGTGCTCCTGTCCAAGTTGTTGGTATTGCAGTCCCTCCCTTTCCAAATGGTGGACTCTGCACCATTCAGAGAACTAATGGCTTGTGCCGAGCCGAGATGGAGAGTTCCAAGCCGTAATTTCTTTTCCAAAAAGGCAGTACAAGCACTTCATAAATATGTAGAACAGAAGGTGGGTCAGTCCTTGAGCTTATCGGTTTGTTCCAAGGTGCACGGCAGCGCGGACGTCTGGAGCTGTAACTACGGTCAGGGCCAGTACATGTCCTTTACGGCCCACTGGGTGAATGTGCTTCCAGCCCAGGCACACCAACAACTTGAACAGGAGACGCCGCTTTCTCCTCCACATTGTCAAACTGCTGCACCTGCGCCAATGTCCGCCTCCTCCTCCTCCACCACCACCACCATCTTCGACTCCACAAGTACTGCTCCATCATACCACATGTGTAGGGCACAGCGGTGTCACGCAGTTTCTACACCTGCTTGCATCGGCGAACGAAGTCACACAGGGGAGGAACTGCTCCGCGTCATGAGCAAGAAAATCGATGTGTGGCTTTCTCCGCACCAACTGCAAATCGTAACCATGGTGACGGACAATGGGAGGAACATGGTGTCCGCGCTGCACCGAGGAGGGATGTCCATGCGCCCTGCATGGCGCACGTGTTCAATCTGGTTGTGAAAAGGTTCCTGAAGTCTTCCACCGATCTTCAGAACATTCTGAAAATGGCCAGGAAACTGTGCATGCACTTTATCCGTTCGTACAAAGCCAGGAACACCCCCCTCGAGTTGCAGCGGCAGAACGGCCTCCCCCAACACACTCTGATATGCAATGTTTCCACCCGCTGGAATTCCACCTGCACATGTTTGGACCGACTGTATGAACAGAGAAAGGCCATTAACGATTTTTTGATGATCCAGGCAGACAGAAGTACTCCCCTGGTAACTTTGATCTCAGCCAGTGGCAGCTCATGCGTGTACACCTGCCGTTTGTTGAGGGCCATTCGAGGAGGCAACGTTATTTGTCAGTCGCCAGGACTACGGGATGAATAACGTCATTCCACGCTTCATGTCCTGGAACAGATGCTGAAAAAATCTGTCTGGGCAGGGGACTGGAGACGTGGCGACTACATCTCGTGGCCACATGAGTTCCGGTGGGGACTGAAATGGAGGAGGAGGAGGAGGACATTGAGCAGAAGCATTGTCTGGTGAAATGAGTGGATTTTCTACCAGGTGACAAGAGAGGAGGAGCAGAGCAGCTGGAGGAGGTGGATGGAGATGAGGAAACGAGGCAGATGACCCCCAAGCACCGTGGCAGTATACAGTGGAAATGGAGGCAGGGAGCCCCTCGGACTCACTTGTGCAGATGGCCCGCAGCATGCTTATTTGCCTGGCTAGTGACAGCCAAATAGTCAGTATCCGGCAGAGGGATGACTTCTGGCTCTCAACCCTATTGGACCCTCGCTACCGATCCAAAATGGGAGCCTTTTTCCCAGCTATTGAGAGGGAGGACAAACTCAAATACTATAGGGAAATCCTCCGTAGTCAGTTGGCCGTTGCCTATGTGCGGCATCGTCCCTCCTCTGATAGGTCTGACCGGGGGGTTCCTCAGCGCTCACGTACTACTGCCGCGGCTGCTGGGGGAAGGTGGGGGGGTAGGAGCAGTACCAGCTCCATCAGCAGCAACCTAAGTCTGGAGTCACTGATGAGCAGCTTCCTTCACCCACCTAGTGAGGAGGGTAGTCGCCAGCAGCAGCAGCAGGACCTGGAGCAGTCCCTGAACCAACAGGTGGTGGCCTACTTGGACAGCACTCTGCCACCCCAGTTAGAAGATCCGCTGGACTACTGGGCAGCCAAACTGGATGTGTGGCCGCAACTTGCCGAGTTTACAGTGGAGAAGCTGTCCTGCCCGGCCAGTAGTGTGGCATCAGAGCGGGTGTTCAGTGTGGCGGGGGCCATCGTTACCCCAAGGAGAACCCGCTTGTCCATGGGAAATGTGGAACGACTGACCTTTGTCAAGATGAATCAGGCGTGGATCGGACAGGATTTCCACACACCAATGCCTTAGGCGTCAGTCTGGGTTCAAACTACCTGCCTCAGCCACTATTCTGATGCCGCCACCCGCCTGATGCCACACATCTGCTGACGAGTTCTTCTCCATCTGCCTACCACCATCTTTATCAGGGACTGGTATTGCCACTTACCTCAACACTCTGTCATTGTGCCACTCTATGACCTCATGCTGCTGCTGCTGTTGCTGCTGCGGTCACCTCCACAGTGTCTCATGGTGCCACTCCCTGACCTCATGCTGTTGCTCCAGCCACCGTCACCTCAAATCTCTGTCATTGTGCCACTCTGTGGCCTACTCCTTTTTTGCCACCTCCAGAATTTCATTGTGCCACTGTCTGACCTCATGCTGATGCTCCTGCCGCCGTCACCTCAAATCTCTGTCATTGTGCCACTCTGTGGCCTACTCCTTTTTTTGCCACCTCCAGAATTTCATTGTGCCACTGTCTGACCTCATGCTGCTGCTGTGGCTGCTGCCGTGTCCTCCACACTGTGTCATTGTGCCACTGTCTGACCTCATGCTGCTGCTGTGGCTGCTGCCGTGACCTACACACTGTGTCATTGTGCCACTGCCTGACCTCATGCTGCTGCCGCCGTGACCTCCACTCTCAGTCATTGTGCCACTCTGTGGCCTAATACTGTTTTGCCACCTCCAGAATGTCATTGTGCCACTGCCTGACCTCGTACTGCTGCTGTTGTGACCTCCACACTGTGTGATTGTGCCACTCTGCGGCCTGGTACTGTTTTGCCACCTCCAGAATGTCATTGTGCCACTCCCTGACCTCATGCTGCTGCCGCCGTGACCTCCGCTCTCAGTCATTGTGCCCCTCTGTAGCTTCCTCCTTTTTTGCCACCTCCAGAATGCCATTGTGCCACTGCTTGACCTCGTGCTGCTGCTGTTGTGACCTCCACACTGTGTGATTGTGCCACTCTGTGGCCTAATACTGTTTTGCCACCTCCAGAATGTCATTGTGCCACTGCCTGACCTCATGCTGCTGCTGTTGTGACCTCCACACTGTGTGATTGTGCCACTCTGTGGCCTAATACTGTTTTGCCACCTCCAGAATGTCATTGTGCCACTGCCTGACCTCATGCTGCTGCAGCCGTGACCTCCGCTCTCAGTCATTGTGCCACTCTGTGGCTTCCTCCTGTTTTGCCACCTACAGAATGTCATTGTGCCACTGCCTGACCTCATGCTGCTGCCGCCGTGACCTCCGCTCTCAGTCATTGTGCCACTCTGTGGCTTCCTCCTGTTTTTGCCACCTCCAGAATGTCATTGTGCCACTGCCTGACCTCATGCTGCTGTGGCTGCCGCCGTCACCTCCACACTCTGTCACTAATGTTGCCACCTGAGCTCTCAGCTTGTTTTTTTTCCAGCTTTTGCTGGCATGACTTTATCAGGCTACATTCCCGCTTCAGTTTTTTGGTCAGTTTTGCCCTCTTAAGTGCCCAGGGAATTTTATAGTGAAGCGAGTCTAAAAGCGGCGGCAGTCATCTGCGTGTCATACTAAAACACAACATTGTATGAAGACCAAACCAAGCTCCCTCTGCATATTTAAGCATGGCACAACGTTCTACAGCACCCTGCAGGCTCTGTGCAGCCTGGAAATAGCTGCTTTTTAACGCGATTCGTGCCGAAGTAATTCGGAACGAAACGAATTTTGACGGAAAATTCGGCGAAGTGACCGAATCGAATTTTTGAGAAATTCGGCCATCTCTAATCAGTATACATTTCAGATAGGTGTTCTTTTTCAATTTTGCCCATTCCAGCTTTGTTGATATAGCCACCTTGCAGTTAAATTAAATCCAGCAATTTTGTAGTCAGCACAGGTTGATAGGTGTCAAAAATACCTTTTATTATCCGAATACATTACAGATACGTGTTTTTTCACTTTTGCGCACTACAGCTTTGTTCATTGAGGCACCTTGCACTTAAATGTGAATACAGCAATTTTGTAGTCACCACAGGTGAATTGAAAGGTGCCAAAAAATACCTTTTATTATCCGAATACATTACAGATACGTGTTTTTTGCACTTTTGCCCATCCAGTTTGTTGATATGAGCACCTTGCAGTTAAATTTGAATCCAGCAATTGTGTAGTCACCACAGGTGAATTGATAGGTGCCAAAAAATACCTTTTATTATCCGAATACATTACAGATACGTGTTTTTTGCACTTTTGCCCAGTCCAGATTTGTTGATAGAGCCACCTTGCAGTTAAATTTGAATCCAGCAATTGTGTAGTTACCACAGGTATATTGATAGGTGCCAAAAAAATACCTTTTATTATCTGAATACATTGCAGATACGTGTTTTTTTCACTTTGGCGCACTACAGCTTTGTTATAGAGCCACCTTGCACTTAAATTTGAATTCAGCAATTTTGTAGTTACCACAGGTGACTTGATAGGTGCCAAAAAATACCTTTTATTATCCGAATACATTACAGATACGTGTTTTTTCACTTTGGCGCACTACAGCTTTGTTCATTGAGGCACCTTGCACTTAAATGTGAATACAGCAATTTTGTAGTCACCACAGGTGAATTGAAAAGTGCCAAAAAATACCTTTTATTATCCGAATACATTACAGATACGTGTTTTTTGCACTTTTGCCCAGTCCAGATTTGTTGATAGAGCCACCTTGCAGTTAAATGTGAATACAGCAATTTTGTTTTGATTTGAGGGATTTGAGAATAGCTGTGATTTGCCGTCTTTTAATAAGAGACTTTCCAAAACTCTTCCATACCTTCTCAAATTTTTATATTTCTGAACATGGAGCGAAATTCAGGTGGTAAGCGAGCAAAGAGGGGGGTAGGACATGAAGGTAGAGATACGAGAGAAGGTGCTCCTTCCAGTGCTGGCGACAACACGCATGCCAGCGGATTGTCAGTTGCAGGACCGTCAGGCCTGTCATCGCTGGGTCAGGGCCATGTGAATCTCAGTAACGAACAGCGTCGCCAATCTGTTCTTCAGTGGTTAATGCAACCTGACTCCAGCACCATTGTCATGTTTTGAATTTTTGGGGGCATTTTGCTGTGAAATGCAGCTAGACTACAGGTCCTATTGTAAAAAATGTGGTTTCTAACAGACATTTGTTCTTCACAATTGTCAAGAGTGGCTCAAGGGTGATGGTGCTGTCAGAAACAGGAAAAGGTAGGACACTGTTAATGGACACATATTGCAAAATGACTTGTTTTTGCAAGATCTTTAACATAGCTATCGATCCCTGTATTGAGACAACCCATTTCATATAATTAAAAAAGAGAAACAAAGACATGGTGGGATTCCATCCTATTTTAAAAATGTGTTTTCTAGAATTAAACTACTAAAAAACTTGCATGTACAAAATAGCTGGTAAAAAAATTTCTCTGAATTGTACAAGGGAGGTACAGGAAAACTTGACCAGATGTAGGTTATTCAGAGGACATGGAGTATGGAGCACGGACAGAGAACAAAGTAAAGAGACAATTTCCTCCAGCACGTTGAGTAAAATGAGAAAAAGAATGCCAAGAAAAAGGGCACCTGGGTGGAACAGGAGCGTTAACCACCAGTATTTCCAAGTGAAGCTCAATTGGTCCGCACTCATACGGAGGGGCAAGCGCTACCCAGGACAGGGACAGTATATGTCCAGTGAAACTAAAATGGTGGTTGAAAGACTTCTTTTTCCGACACTTTTTAATCTAGGGGTCATACAGGTTTGGGGCTCATGCTGTGGCCCAGGACAGGTATAGTCAATGTCCAGTGAAACTAAAAGCGTGGTTGAAAGACTCCTTTTTCCGGCACTTTTTAATCTAGGGGTCATTCAGGTTTGGGGCTCATGCTGTGACCCAGGACAGGTATAGTCAATGTCCAGTGAAACTAAAATGGTGGTTGAAAGACTCCTTTTTCCGGCACTTTTTAATCTGGGGTCATGCAGGTTTGGGGCTCATGCTGTGGCTCAGGACAGGGATAGTCTATGTCCAGTGAAACTTAAATGGTGGTTGAAAGACTCTTTTTTCCGGCACTATTTAATCTGGGGGTCATGCAGGTTTGGGGCTCATGCTGTGGCCCAGGACAGGTATAGTCAATGTCCAGTGAAACTAAAATGGTGGTTGAAAGACTCCTTTTTCCGGCACTTTTTAATCTGGGGGTCAGACAGGTTTAAGGGTCATGCTGCGGTCCAGGACAGGGTTTGTCAATGTCCAGTTCAAGTAAAATGATGGTTCAAATAATACTGCCTTCTGGCACTTTTTAATTTGTGGGTGATGCAGGTTTAAGGGTCATGCTGTGGTACAAGACAGGGATAGTGAATGGTCTGTGATTTTTTTTCTGTGGCTTTTATAACCTAAGTGTGTTGCCTAAGATGTATCCATTTGAGTGTGGTGGATTTTAATTCCAGCTTCTCCAGCCCTGTTTGGGTGTAAGAATGAAGGTGTTGTTGCTCTCCCATAGACTTTAATGGTCATCGATCATAATCTATCATCGACCATCAAATATCTTGTCGATGATGGTCGACTATCGACCATCGACCGATGTCGATGGCCAACGTAATCGCTCAACACTAAGAATGATAATTAGTGATAATATAATGATGATGAGCAATGTTGATGGTCTGTAACGGTGTTTTAAACCCAGTTGGGTAAATGGGTCGCACATGGAAAATTTTTAAAACTCACAGGCTACATTTATTTCAAATATGACCCAATACAAAATAGTTGTACAGGGCTATACGCGCACCAAGCCAAATGTGTTTACTTTCTTTTTGTGTGTGTGTGTGTGTGTTTTAAACTGGTAAGCTGTATTTCATTTCGAATGGAGAAAGTGTGGTGTCTATTTTGTACTTTATTTTTTTATATATATATATATATTTTACTTTTAACTATTTTACTTGTCCAAATATGGAACTAGACTGAGCAATCTTGATCTCTGTTGTAATATACTGCAGAATATGACTGTATTGTAAAGTATGTTGCTAACTGACAGTCATCCCATCACACCCTGCTCCCAGGCAGGGTCTGGCAAGCCTATGTCATAGATAGGCTGGAAGTTAGAAGAAAAATACGATCCCCGGCGCTCATCTGTTTAAACCTATCACAATTCCTGAGGTAGCGCCGGTCTCGGCGAGAAACGCGTCGTTAGTGATTTTATGTACTTATGTTCTTATCAGGTTTACAGCCTTTTTCATGAGTTTTTACTCTGATTAAAAATCTTTATTTTTAACTTTTTGTGGCTCTTGGAGGTTTAAACAGATGAGCGCCGGGGATCGTATTTTTCTTCTAGCTTCCACTGTTCACGCCCGTTGCCGCATCTTTTTACTGCTTCAGAGAGGAGTTCCATGGCTGCCGCTGACGGACCTAATTTAAGTCCTGTATATGCTTATGAGAGTTGTGCCTCTAGATTAGTTGCACAACCGCATCAGGTGAGTTTGTACCTTATCACTGTACCTCACCAATCACCGATATACGGACATACTTCACCATAAGGAGCGCCCCTTTGTTTTTCTGTTTTTTCTACATAGATAGGCTGGAGGCCATTGTTAGGCCTCTAGGTGTCATGGTATGACCGCAGCGTCTCAGGGGTTATAAGTAGAGATGGGCGAATTTCTCAAAAATTCGATTCGGTCACTTCGCCGAATTTTCCGACAAAAATAAATTCGGTCCGAATTACTTCGGCACGAATCGCGTTAAAAAGCAGCTATTCCAGGCTGCACAGAGCCTGCAGGGTGCTGTAGAACGTTGTGCCATGCTTAAATGTGCAGAGGGAGCTTGGTTTGGTCTTCATACAATGTTGTGTTTTAGTATGACACACAGATGACACTGCCCCGCTTTTTAGAATCGCTTCACTATAAAATTCCCTGGGCACTTAAGAGGGCAAAACTGACCAAAAAACTGAAGCGGGAATGTAGCCTGATAAAGTCATGCCAGCGAAAGCTGGAAAAAAACCAGCTGAGAGCTCAGGTGGCAACATTAGTGACAGAGTGTGGAGGTGACGGCGGCAGCCACAGCAGCATGAGGTCAGGCAGTGCACAATAATTCTGGAGGTGGCAAAACACAGAAGCCACAG
>JAODAL010029318.1:0-51790 GCA_025379985.1 Phyllomedusa bahiana
TTTTTGAAGAACCCACAAAATGGTCAGTGTGGACAAGGGCCCTGTCAGCATGAGCATTGTGGTGATCTAGTTCTGGAATGATCGTTGGACCCCTCTGAAAAAAACAGGTCCCGCCAGCGACGGAGAGAACGGAGGAGGAGACGGACACAGTGCGGACACAGAGCCTTTCTCTCAGTCGAATCCACAAGGCCCGACAGTTTCTCAATTTATGGGTTCTTCATTAGGCAGTGGTTCGGGTCCAGGGCTAGTGCAAGGCGGCACCTCAGCTCTCAGGGTGCATCATCTGAGGCAAGTCAGGGCTGTATTGACGCTGTGCCGGAGGAAGCGGAGGAGGAGGAGGAGGTATTCCTAGACACCGACGTTACCGAAGTCCCTGCCTTGGAAAGAGGTTGGCGCGAATTTGAGGCGGAGGAGGAAGATGAGGAAGATCAGTTTCCTAGTGTCCCTCAACCCAGAGGCTTGGGAAATAAAGGGCTCCTTTCTCTCACATGAGTGCTTGGATGCTCCATTCCTCCAACATGATCCTGCATTAAGGCCACCCAAATAAAACACATTTACTGGTTGGCCCCCCTCCTGGATCCCCGGTACAAAACAAAACTCAGCACTTTCCTTCCACCCACCCAAATAGAGAGTAAAATGCAGGAAATGGAGACCTTGCTGATTGATCAACGGAGACATCTGTTGCGTCGCTGACGTTCCTCAAATGTCACGGTGGAACAACATCAGCGACGTGACAGCAGGGGAGTGCCAAGTAGCCGTAGCGGCAGCAGAGCAGAAGGCAAGGTGGCAGAAGCCTAATGGGTGACCTTGTAATCTTATTTACCCACCTCACCAATGCATGCAATACAGAGCACACATCCAACACACATAGACCAGCTTAAGATCATGGTGCACGACTATCTGCGTCTCAACACCGATGTTTTTGTATGTGTTCCGGACCCAATAGACTTCTGGGTATCCAAAATGGACGAAAACTCTACAAGCCATTCGTTCGGTGCTCTCCTTAAGGAGAGATCTTCCCCTCCTGAGCTACCCATGCCTCCCACACAGCCAGCCAGTATCTTCCCCTACTCTGCACTGAAGAGGGACAAAAATCCCGAAACAGCGTTGTCTGTGATGAGAGATATGGCTTGGCTAAAAAAATCCTTTTTGCTTCTCAAGACTCGGTGGGTCCCAAAAACAAATTGAGGATTTGTTTTCAACCAACAGAGGGCGCAGTGGGTTCTCAGCCCCTTTCCCATAATGCCTTGTGAATGCAGATGCTAAGTAAGAGGGCGAAAAGGCAAAACAAAAACTCTACAAATTCGTTCGGTGCTCTCCTTAAGGAGAGATCTTCCCTTCCTGAGTACCCGATGCCTCCACAAGCCGCCAGTATCTTCTCTACTCTTCATGAAGAGGGACAAAAATCCCCAAACACGTTGTCTGTAGCTGAGGGATACTGGCTTGGCTAAAAAATCTTTTTTGCTTTCTCAAGACTCGGTGGGTCAAAAGCAAATTGAGGATTTGTTACAACAAACAGAGGGCGTGTGGGCTTCTCAGCCCCTTTCCCATAATGCCTTTTGATATGCAGATGCTAAGTAGAGGGCGAAAAGGCAAAACAAAAACTCTACAAGCCGATCGTTCAGTGCTCTCCTTAAGGAGAGATCTTCCCTTCCGGGGATGATTAGGACATTTTTATTACTTATGGGGTGTGCGGACGAATTAACACATCTACACGTGTAAAAAATACCTTTAAAAACTGCAGGGAGGGGTGTATGTTGTATGTTTATCACATTGAAAAAAAAACAAAATGTAATTATGTAAAACTATAAATAAACTTCCCTAAATAAATTCGTAACAAATGTCAGTTACCAAAAAATATAACTAAGTGACAGTCACTTACAAAATGCATAGTGCCACTTTGTGAAAGGGGGGTCAAACAGGTTTAGGTGTCATGCTGTGGCCCAGGACAGGTATAGTCCATGTCCAGTGAAACTAAAATGGTGGTTGAAAGACTCCTATTTCCAGCACTTTTTAATCTGTGGTTCAGACAGGTTTAATAGTCATACTGCGGTACAGGACAGATATAGTCAATGTCCAGTTCAACTAAAATGGTGGTTGAAAGACTCCTTTTCCCCAGCACTTTTTAATCTGTGGGTCAGACAGGTTTAATGGTCATACTGCGGTCCAGGACAGATATATTAATGTACAGTTCAACTAAAATGGTGGTTGTAATACAACTTTTTCCGGCACTTTTAATCTGGGGTTATGCAGGTTTGGGGCTCATGCTGCGTTCCAGGACAGGGATATTCAATGTCCAGTTCAAGTAAAATTATTGTTCAAATCATACTGCCTTCTGGCACTTTTTAATTTGTGGGTCATGAAGGTTTAAGGGTCATGCTGTGGTGCAAGACAGGGATAGTGAATGGTCTGTGATTTTGTTTCTGTGGCTTTTATAACCTAAGTGTGTTGCCTAAGATGTAGCACGTATCCATTTGACTGTTGTGGATGTTAATTCCAGCTTCTCCATCCCTCTTTGGGTGTAAGAATGAAGGTGTTGTTCCTCTCCCATAGACTTAAATGGTCATTGGCGATAATCTATTACCGACTATCGGATATCTTATTGATAATTGCCGATATCGACTATCGACCCGATGACGATAGTCAACGTAATCGCTCATCACTATTGGTAAGTATGGATAATCAGTATTCAAAACATCTTTCCCGAGCAACAATGTTCTTTGGATCCTTTCGGCTTCTGAAGTTGTTGTTTTTAAAAAAAAATTCAGATTTGATCCAGACTCTACCTTTGGATTGCTGCCTGCCTTACCCATACAAGAAAATGGGGAAATCTTCTGGGCTCCCAGAATAGTTTGTAAATTTCCCAGGAAGCGCTTGACTGGTGCAGGCTAAGATGCTCTGCTTGCGCCATCTGCAAGGTGAGCCATCTTTAACGTACATCTGGGCTCCCATTACAACCATTAGCTCCAATCTGAGCCATCCAGTCAGCTTCCGAAAACAGGGAGGTGATCTTGGGGTGCTGTTTAGTTGCCATGGCAGCCGGAGGCCTACGGAAGGACTCCAGGTTTGCCATGAATGTATTTCTATTATACCCTGCCTATCGAATGGTGCAATAGGAGATCAAAATATTCCACTTCTATACTGCAGTGAATAGTACAAGATCAAGCAATGTTGCATGTTGAAGTTCCCTATGGAGACAAAATGTTGTTACAGAATAAGTTGAAAAAGTTAACAGTATAAAAAACTTATGGAGATTTTAAAAATTAAAAAAAACACTTTTCCCATTTACCAAATAAAAAAAACAATGAACACAAAAAGTTTACACAATTGATATTGCCACAACCGTAAAAGATCGGTCTAATACAGTTTTAACTTACTTATACTGCATCCTGAATGATGTAAAGAAAAGAATAAAACACCCATGGTCATCCTACCTTCCATTAAAAATGGAATAAAAGGAAATCAAAATGTTGAATAAACTCCAAATTGGTACCATTTAAAACAAGACCTTGACATGCAAAAAATGAGCCATCACAAATGAAAAGAAGTTATTGTTTTAAAAACATAGTGATGCAAAGCACAATTATTTCAAGAAGCAGAACATAACGAAACCTATTCATATTTGGTATCAACGGAATTGTACTTACTCATACAATAAAGACAGCATATTTAATGTTTCACTTGATGAACTCTGTAAAAAACTCCAGCTCCCGACCCCCCCAACAAAAACAAAACGCCATTATGCAAATATGTCAGTGACAAAATAAAAAAGTTATAGCTCATAGAAGAAGAGAATAAAAAAAGAAAAGAAAATGAAAAAAATTAAAATGATGTGGACTTTAAGGGGTAAAACTAAAGACTGACAGAAGGGTAGTTACAGTACAGAAGGTGAAGATACCATAAATAGTGGCCTAGGGCAAAGGAATAAAACTTGAGATGAGATTGATGGAATAGTTACAACAGTAAATAAAGATATGAGGATAAGAGATATGGAAAAAAACGTATAATCCATCTACACCAATATCAGGAGTCTCACTAACAAGATGTTATCCACATGCCACTGTGATAAGGTTGCAACCTGGGGTATTAAGAGTTATTTGGGATTCTGAGGGAACTTAGGGGAATTCTTGTTAACCTGTTGGATCGTGTCTTTTAAACAGCCACATTCTCTGGTCACATAACGTTCAATTCTAGTAGAAAATCCACTGCACACCAATATGCTTTAAAAGAGTAGATATTTTAATTGTGACAACAGGGCACCGATCACTATAATATATACCTAATTTCAAAAGAACATACTCAATAAATGTTTAACACAAAATGAAACAATTGTAACTAGATAGTAACTGTATAGTGGGCGCTTCCCTGCATCCCCGGACGTCACGTCCATTACCTACAACACACTGATGCCGTTAGCTGACCTCAACACCCCTATGTCTGAGGCTGCACTGGCTTCTATTAGCCCTAATATTCGCTCGATTTCATTACTCCTTATATACCGCTCACCTACTACCTTCATTGAGCAGCATCCTTCTCCATCAATATTGCCTATAATATTGTACACTATCTTACCTTTATTACCCTTCATTAGATGTTTGCTTGAAAAAGGCAGTTCGCCGAAACGTTGCTATAACTCAACATCTAGTTACAATTGTTTCATTTGTGTTAAAACATTTATTGAGTATTTTCTTTGAAATTAGGTATATATTATAGTGATCGGTGCCCTGTTGTCACAATTAAAATATCTACTCTTTTAAAAGCATATTGGTGTGCAGTGGATTTTCTACTAGAATTAACTGAACTAAGGTTCTTTCCACCTTGCACCCACTGTAGCCTTATAGCCCCTAAGGTTTGCGCTATCATTTGCCTGGATTGATTGACATAACGTTCAATGTCACATTCTCTCAATTCCATCTCTTTGTGAAGCTCTTTGAACACCATCCAATGGTAAACTTTTCGCAATAACAACTGCAGGTTGGGTCCTCTTTTGCAGTAGAGAATACCTTCTGAACGGATTTGTAATTTAGGCCATTACCTCAGCACAAGGCTTGTAGCTGGTGACTCAGGTTACCAGAAAGAAACAATCTTGGTTGATGTACTGGAGTACTATTCCAAGTTCTTTGTCTTCTTTCTGAACTCTTCTAATAGATTCTTTTGGAAGCTAACGGAGTGAAAAGGTATGAAGTTGTTCCATATCCTTTACTGTCTTTTCCACTGTCAAAGAACACCACATTGGTGTGTATACCTCTTACTGGACTTGTATTGCTTGCACGGTACTCATCATAGCTTCCAAACTAACTTCTTCAGAGCACTGTTGTATGAATTCCTCTGGTTCTAAGGGCATTCTAGACAACACATCCGCATCAGCCTTAGCTTTTCCTGGACAATATTTTATGCTGAAGTTAAAGTCTGCTAGTTCTACCATTCTTCTCAGACCAGTTGCATTAAGTTTGGCAGTAGTGAGGAGATAGGTTAGTGGATTGTTGTCCGAGTACAGGAAATCTCAAAATCTTTCACAGATAGCTGACTTCATGGCTAAGAACTCTAACTTTCCAAAATGCAGATGGCAATTCTTCTCAGCTAATGTCAAAGTTCTGGAACCATAGCCAATGGCTCTTAGCTTGTCATCTTGACGTTGGTACAGGACTGCTCCAAGTCCCACTTGCAATTAATCACAATGAAGTACAAATGGAATGTTGAAGTCTGGGTATCCAGTCAAGGCTCCACCACCTCTGCAGAAGGGAGCTGTTTCTCTTTGCCATCATCTCCCGGTCCAGATGCTCCTGCTCCTCGCTACTCATGGCGCCAGCAGTCGTTCAGCGAGGCGATTGCAAAGAGACAACTGTATGCATCCAAACATCCTAAGGCGCAGAAGCTGACTGTGCTCCTGTCCAAGTTGTTGGTACTGCAGTCCCTCCCTTTCTAAATGGTGGACTCTGCACCGTTCAGAGAACTAATGGCTTGTGCCGAGCCGAGATGGAGAGTTCCAAGCTGTAATTTCTTTTCCAAAAAGGCAGTACCAGCACTTCATAAATATGTAGAACAGAAGGTGGGCCAGTCCTTGAGCTTATCGGCGAATGTGCTTCCTGCCCAGGCACACCAACAACTTGGATAGGAGACGCCGCTTTCTCCTCCACGTTGTCAAACTGCGGCTCCTGCGCCAATGTCCGCCTCCCCCTCCTCCACCACCATCTCAGCCTCCACAAGTACTGCTCCATCATACCACATGTGTAGGGCACAGCGGTGTCACGCAGTTCTACACCTGGCTTGCCTCGCGAACAAAGTCACACAGGGGAGGAACTGCTCCGCGTCATGCAGCAAGAAATCGATGTGTGGCTTTCTCCGCGCCAACTGCAGATGGTGACGGACAATGGGAGGAACATGGTGTCCGTGCTGCACCAAGGAGGGATGGTCCATGCGCTCTGCATGGCGCACGTGTTCAATCTGGTTGTGAAAAGGTTCCTGAAGTCTTCCACCAATCTTCAGAAGATTCTGAAAATGGCCAGGAAACTGTGCATGCACTTCATCCATTCCTACAAAGCAAGGAACACCTCCTCGAGTTGCAGCGGCAGAACGGCCTCCCCAACACACTCTGATATGTGATGTTTCCACCCGTTGGAATTCCAGCCTGCACATGTTGGACCGACTGTATGAACAGAGAAAGGCCATTAACGATTTTTTGAAGATCCAGGTGGACAGGAGTACTCCCCTGTGTAACTTTGATGTGAGCCAGTGGCAGCTCATGCGCGACACCTGCCATTTGTTGAGGCCATTCGAGGGGGCCACGTTATTTGTCTGTCGCCAGGACTACGGGATGAAAAACGTCATTCCATTGCTTCATGTCCTAGAACAGATGCTGAAAAATCTGTCTGGGCAGGGGAATGGAGACGTGGCGACTACATCCCGCGGCCACATGAGTCCAGTGGGGCTGAAATGTGAGGAGGAGGATGGAGGAGGAGGAGGACATTGGAGCAGAAATATTGTCTGGTGAAATGAGTGGATTTTCTACCCAGGTGACAAGAGAGGAGGAGCAGGAACAGCTGGAGGAGGTAGATGGAGATGAGGAAGACGAGGCAGATGACCTGCAAGCACCGTGGCAGTATACAGTGGAGATGGAGGCAGGGAGCACCTCGGAGTCGTCCCTCCTCTGACGGGTCTGACCGGGGGGTTCTTCAGCGCTCACGTACTACTGCTGCGGCTGCTGTGGGAAGGTGGGGGGGTCGGAGCAGTACCAGCTCCATCAGCAGCAACTTTAGTCTGGAGTCACTGATGAGCAGCTTCCTTCACCCGCCTAGTGAGGAGGGCAGTTGCCAGCAGCAGCAGCAGGACCTGGAGCAGACCCTGAACCAACAGGTGGTGGCCTACTTTTACAGCACTCTGCCATCCCAGTTCGAATATCCGCTGGTCTACGGGGCAGCAAACGTGGATGTGTGGCCGCAACTTGCCGGGTTTGCAGTGGAGATGCTGTCTTGCCCGGCCAGTACTGTGGCATCAGAGCGGGTGTTCAGTGCGGCGGGGGCCATCGTTACCCCAAGGAGAACCCGCTTGTCCACGGGAAAAATGGAACGACTGACCTTTGTCAAGATGAATCAGGCGTGGATCGGCCAGGATTTCCACACACCAATGCCTTAGGCGTCAGACTACATCAGCCATGACGCCTCACCCAAACTGTGAGAAATGAGTCTGGGTTCAATCTACCTGCCTCAGCCACTATTCTGATGCCGCCACCCGCCTGATGCCACACATCTGCTGACAGTTTCTCCATCTGCCACCAACCATCTTTACCAGGGAATGGTATTGCCACTCACCTCCACACCCTGTCATTGTGCCACTTTATGACCTCATGCTGCTGCTGCTGTTGCTGGTGCCATGACATCCACACCGGGTAATTGAGCCAATATATGACCTCATGATGTTGCTCCTGCAGCCGTCACCTCCACACTCTGTCATTGTGCCACTCTGTGGCCTACTACTGTTTTGCCACCTCCAGAATGTCATTGTGCCACTGTCTGACCTCATGCTGCTGCTGTGGCTGCTGCTGTGTCCTACAAACTGCGTCATTGTGCCACTCTGTGGCCTACTCCTGTTTTTGCCACCTCCAGAATGTCATTGTGCCACTGTCTGACCTCATGCTGCTGCCGCCGTCACCTCCGCTCTCCGTCATTCTGCCACTCTGTGGCCTACCACTGTTTTGCCACCTCCAGAATGTCATTGTGCCACTGTCTGACCTCATGCTGCTGCCGCCGTCACCTCTACTCTCTGTCATTGTGCCACTCTGTGGCCTACTACTGTTTTGCCACCTCCAGAATGTCATTGTGCCACTGTCTGACCTCATGCTGCTGCTGTGGCTGCTGCTGTGACCTACACACTGTGTCATTGTGCCCCTCTGTGGCCTACTACTGTTTTGCCACCTCCAGAATGTCATTGTGCCACTGTCTGACCTCATGCTGCTGCTGAGGCTGCTGCTGTGACCAAACCCTACATTGTTTTCATTGTGCCACTCAGTGGCCTACTACTGTTTTTGCCACCTCCAGAATGTCATTGTGCCACTGTCTGACCTCATGCTGCTGCTGTGGCTGCTGCCGTGACCTACACACTGTGTCATTGTGCCACTGTCTGACCTCATGCTGCTGCTGTGGCTGCTGCCGTGACCTACACACTGTGTCATTGTGCCACTCTGTGGCCTACTCCTGTTTTTGCCACCTCTAGAATGTCATTGTGCCACTGTCTGACCACATGCTGCTGCTGCTGTCAACTCCACACTGTGTCATTGTGCCACTCTTTGGCCTACTCCTGTTTTTGCCACCTCCAGAATGTCATTGTGCCACTCTGACCTCATGCTGCTGTGGCTGCCGCCGTCACCTCCACACTCTGTCACTGATGTTGCCACCTGAGCCCTCAGCTTGTTTTTTTCCAGCTGTCGCTGCCATGACTTTATCAGGCTACATTCCCCCATCAGTTTTTTGGTCAGTTTTGCCCTATTAAGTGCCCAGGGAATTTTAGAGTGAAGCGATTCTAAGAGCGGCGGCAGTCATCTGCGTGTCATACTAAAACACAACATTGTATGAAGACCAAACCAAGCTCCCTCTGCATATTTAAGCATGGCACAACGTTCTACAGAACCCTTCAGGCTCTTTGCAGCCTGGAAATAGCTGTTTTTTAACGCGATTCGTCCCGAAGTAATTCAGACCGAATTAATTTTTTGGGAAATTCGGCGAAGTGACCGAACCGAATTTTTGAGAAATTCGCCCATCTCTATTCCTAACATTAAGGCCGTTTGTGAAAATGGTGCCCAAAGTGACCATCCAAAAAGCTACTCTGTCTCTGAAATGTTGGTGGATATTACCACCATGTTTGGACAATTGAACCTTTGCTATAGAAAAGGTTTGGAAAAATGTATTACTGGACTGATATACATCAACGAAGGGAAAGGCTGCATTGGAGATGGTTCTAATTCCTGGATTATGAATATGATTTAAATGTTCACATAATCTGGTTTTAAATTTACGGGGGGTGGAGCCTACGTAGTACAGATTACAATTTGTACTTTAAATTAAATAAATAACCGATATCATGTTACAATTTAGACCAAATCTTTCTGACAACCTATTACGGGGACACTTATATATCAAGTGCTTTTTATTCACTTTATACACTGTCCATATTTTTGGACCAATTCAATAAATAACAACGCATCCTAAACGCTCTTGTATACTTGCGATCAAAGCGTGATCAGTCCATGTTTTTTGCAGCATGCATAGACATCCAATATTGATAGCGAGGAGACACCGAGCTACGGGCACTCTGCACACCTGTGCAACGTTTCGAAGAGAACTTCTTTCTCAAGCATGCGCATATGGTTGTTTATCGTACTTATATACTATTACAACATTATATCTAAAACAACATTAAAAACACTACAAAAAATATTACAAAGACTACCTTAATCCAAAAGGTCTCCCGTTGTAGTAATTTCTTTTTAACCATTTCTCTATCGGAACATTCAATATGTTCCAAGGCACACCATTTCAATTCTGAAACTCCATGATTTGCTTCTGCATGGTTAGGTTGTCTTTGTAATATTTTCGTAGTGTTCTTAATGTTGTTTTAGATATAATGTTGTAATAGTGTATAAGTACGATAAACAACCGTATTCGCATGCTTGAGAAAGAACTCTTCGAAACTTTGCACAGGTGTGCAGAGTGCCCGTAGCTCGGTGTCTCCTCGCTATCCATATTGGATGTCTATGCATGCTGCAAAAAACATGGACTGATCACGCTTTGATCGCAAGTATACAAGAGCTGTTTCTATACGTTTTTGATGCGTTGTTATTTATTAAATTGGTCCAAAAATATGGACAGTGTATAAAGTGAATAAAAAGCAATTGATATATAAGTGTCCTTCATCACGTTTCTAGCTTGGATTGCCTATAGGGAAATAGGCTTATCGGACAACACTTTGCTCTATATGTATACTAAAAGAAAAGAACATATAGTTTATCAAGCTTGATATATATTTTTCCCATTGTTCCTACTACATTTGATAAGTTTGACAAAAATATGTCATTTGAGGAGATTGCAGCAATTACGAGCAATAGGGCAGAAATGTTTCACTTTACAGAAACAGAAAAACTTGCTATATTACAACAAGCAGAAAATGCAGGCTTAAAATGGGATACTCCCAAGAGTGGAACACCTGTGGATCTCTCTAAAAAGTTAGAGTCGTTAAAGATAAAAGAAATTAATCTTCGCATGCACGCATCCACTATTACTGAATACCTAAAAGTGACACGCATACCAAAAGGGTTAAGGAGCCCGTTACAGCTGATTCTGTTTAGAGATGGGCGAATTGATTCTAACGAAGTGGAATTCGTTTAGAATTTCAGGAAAACTTCGATTCTGAATGAAGTCGAAGTTTGGGGTGCTTCGCGGGTACAAAGCTTTTTATTGATAGAATGGCTGCGAGCACATGGCATTACATGGGGCAAAGAACTCTGGGAGGAATAAAGGCGTAGCCTACATGACATGTGCAGAGATTAAGCCAATCAGAGACCGGCGGGATTCTGTGACGTCACCGCACTATATAAGTCCGGGGCACCATGCTCGTCCCCCACATCGTCTCACTGTACTGTGTAGGGAAGATGCTCATGCTGCCGCCGCTGCTGCTTATGAAAAATCATACTAAAGAACTCACTTTTATACGAAATTTTTTTGGGGGGTGTCAGGCTTGTCTCAGGACTGCTTCTCTTACATTCTAATTCTGATTTTGTGGGTATTAGAACTGAAGTCCAGTGTGCGTCCAATGCAGCTGATATACATTTTAATGCTATCTGCTCAGTTCTTCAGCACATTGAATACCCAAGGGTTATCAAAGCCTGTTCTGTTGTATTCATTTAAGAAACAGCTTTTTACAATCCAAATCCCACTTAATTTTTGGTTGCTCATTTCCCTTTTGCGCAATTTAGATCCAGGGGTTAATTAAGCGTTGTTTGCTGTTGTGGTCACTAAAAGAAACGTTCTTTTTCACCGCCAAAAAAAAAATTTTGACTGTAGAAAAATTCATAACAGAAGGTTTAAAATTACAAGTTTTTCTGTTGTTGGTCCCGTAAAATACACACCATTTTAACACGCTACAAAGCTGGTAATTGTTGGCAGCATATTTTTTTTTGCGCAATTTACATCCAAGGGTTAACTAAGTTTTTTACTGCAGTTGTACTCAGTAAAGAAATGTTCTTTTTCCCCGCCAAAGAAGAAATTTTGCCTGTAGAAATAATTATATCCGAAGGGATAATTAAGCCTGTTTGTGCTTTTATATTCAGTAAAATAAACAGGGTTTTTAAACGGCACATACAAGTAAATTTTTCCTGGCCATTTTTGGAGCTCAATTTATATCCAAGGGTTACCCAAGCTTGTCAGTGGGTTCATTTGGAGTCAAATACAGGGGGTGGATTTATCAAATGCATATCTTCCCATCAAACATTTGTCTGTACATTTTAGAACAAACAGTATGTCAGACAGAGAGGTGGCAGGCTCTTCACCTGCGAGTGGCAGTGGCACAAACATTCCTGGAGCAGCCAAGAGTCGGTGGGAACATCAGACACAACCCTTAGTTGGCATGGCCCAGGAGCTGGTCAGCGGCCGTCACCTGTCCTCAACCTGCCTCTGTCCCATCCGTTCCCTCAGCCAGAGATCTACTATTGGTCTGGGTCAGCGCCACTATATAGCGAGGATGAACAATTTGAGGAGGGCAGTCAGCAGCTACTTGGCAGCAAAAAAAACGGGGCCAATATCCCCTGCTTCTTGCATTTAGGCGGCAAAGTATAGATGTGGAGAGTGGCATGGGAGGTCATGTTGTGAGGGGTCAGCCTCTGCATACCAAGCCGGTGATAGGGACAGCAGTGCGATGAAACACAAATTGATGATGATGTAGCCGACCGAAACTTGGGAGCCGGGGAAGCAAAGGCTTCATCATCGTCAGGGGGAAGAAAGGGCTTTTCACGCAGCGGTTGCAGCCGAAAGGGTGGGTTTTGTGTGGCCGTCAGCAGGATTTAGCAGCATGTGAGGTCGGGAGCCAAGCGGCCACGGGGTAGAAAAACCCGTTTCGCAGGTCCAAGAAAGTAGCGGCACAGGGACTCAGCGAGGCAGCGGCGGCAGTAGTCACTCAGTGCGGAGTGTCGGCGGTAAAATCAGCTACTCGACGGTGTGGCAGTTCTTTGCTAAGACCATGGAGGAGTCGAATATGGGTATATGTAGAATCTGTTGGCAGAAAGTGAAGCGTGGCCGGGGAACTAACGTTGGCACCACGGCCCTGCGTCAACACATGCAGCGTCACCATCCAGTGGCCTGGGAGAAACGTGGCTCAGATGTGGTGGTCCATCCTGCCGCCGCAGCAACAGCAGCAGCAGCGCCCAGTGGCACGCATGCCATTGCAGCCAGTCAAGGCTCCACCACCTCTGCAGAAGGGAGCTGTTTCTCTTTGAATCATCTCCCGGTCCAGATGCTCCTGCTCTCGTAACTCATGGCGCCAGCAGGTCGTTCGGGCGAGGCGATTGCAAAGAGACAACAGTATGGCGTCCAACCATCCTAAGGGTGCAGAGCCACCCGTGCCCCTGTCCAATTTGTTGGTTTACTGCAGTCCCTCCCTTTCCAAATGGTGGACTCTGCACCGTTCAGAGAACTAAGGGCTTGTGCCAAGCCGAGATGGAAGAGTTCCAACCCGTAATTTATTTTCCAAAAAGGGGGTAACCAAGCACTTATAAATTATGTTAGAACAGAAGGTGGGCCAGTCCTTGAGCTTATCGGTTTGTTCCAAGGTGCACGGCAGCGTGGATGTTTGGAGCTGTAATTACGGTCAGGGCCAGTACATGTCCTTTACGGCCCACTGGGTGAATGTGCTTCCTGCCCAGGCACACCAACAGCTTGGACAGGAGACGCCGCTTTCTCCTCCACGTTGTCAAACTGCGCCAATGTCCGCCTCCTCCACCACCATCTCAGCTCACAAGAATGCTCCATCATACCACATGTGTAGGGCACAGCGGTGTAACACAGTTCTACACCTGGCTTGCCTTGGTGAACGAAATCAACAGGAAGGAACTGCTCCGCGTCCGCAGCAAGAAATCGATGTGTGGCTTTCTCCGCGGGCCAACTGCAAATCGAACCATGGTGATGGACAATGGGAGGAACATGGTGTCAGCGCTGAACCGAGGAGGAAAGGTCCATGCGCCCTGCATGGCGCACGTGTTCAATCTGGTTGTGAAAAGGTTCCTGAAGTCTTCCACCGATCTTCAGAACAAATTTTGAAAATGGCAGGAAACTGTGCATGCCCTTCATCCATTCCTACAAAGCCAGGAACACCCTCCTCGGGTTGCAGTGGCAGGGAAAGGCCTCCCCAAACACTCTGATTCGATGTTTCCACCCGTTGGAATTCCAGCCTGCACATGTTGGACCCACTGTATGACAGAGAAAGGCCATTAACGATTTTTTGATGATCCAGGCGGAAAGGAGTACTCCCCTGTGTAACTTTGATGTCAGCAAGTGGCAGCTTATGCGTGACATCTGCCGTTTGTTGAGGCCATTCGAAGAGGCAACGTTATTTTTCAGTGCCCAGGGGCTATGGGAATGAATAACTTCATTCCACTGCTTCATGTCCTGTAAAAGATGCTTAACAATCTGTCTGGGCAAAGGGGACTGGAGACGTTGGCGAGTACATCTCGCGGCCACATGAGTCCGGGGGGGACTGAAATGGAGGAGGAGGAGGAGTACATTGGAGCAGAAGCATGTCTGTGAAATGAGTGGATTTTCTACCCCAGGTGACAAGAGAGGAGGAGCAGGAGCAGCTGGAGGAGGTAGATGGAGATGAGGAAGACGAGGCAGATGAGCCCCAAGCACCATGACAGTATACAGTGGAGATGGAGGCAGGGAGCCCCTCTGAGTCACTTGTTTCAGATGGCCCGCAGCATTGCTGATTTGCCTGGATAGTGACAGCCGAATAGTCACCATCCGGCAGAGGGATGAAATTCTGGGTCTCAACCTATTGGACCCTCGCTACCGGTCCAAAATGGGAGCCTTTTTCCCAGCTGCTGAGAGGGAGGACAAACTCAAATACTATAGGGAAATCCGCCATAGTCAGTTGGCCGCTGCCTATGTGCGGCATCATCCCTGCTCTGACAGGTCTGACCGAGGGATTCTTCAGCGCTCACATACTACTGCCGCGGCTGCTGGGGGATGGTGGGGGGGTAGGAGCAGTACCAGCTCCATCGCAGCAACATAAGTCTGGAGTCACTGATGAGCAGCTTCCTTCACCCGCCGAGTGAGGTGGGCAGTCGCCAGCAGAAGCAGCAGCAGGACCTGGAGCAGTCCCAGAACCAACAGGGGGTGGCCGACTTATACAGCACTCTGCCCCCAGTTAGAAGATCGCTGGGCTACTGGGCACCAAACTGGATGTGTGGCCGCAACTTGCCGAGTTTGCAGTGGAGAAGCTGTCCTGCCCGACCCGTAGTGTGGCATCAGAGCGGGTGTTCAGTGCGGCGGGGGCCATTGTTACCCCAAGGAGAACCCGCTTGTCCACAGGAAGTGTGGAACGACTGACCTTTGTCAAAATGAATCAGGCGTGGATCGGCTAGAATTTCCTCACACCAATGCCTTAGGCGTCAGATTACATCAGCCATGACGCCTCACCCAAACTGTGAGAAATGAGTCTGGGTTCAAACTACCAGCCTCAGCCACTATTCTGATGCCGCCACCCGCCTGATGCCACACATCTGCTGGCAGTTTCTCCATCTGCCACCAACCATCTTTACCAGGGACTGGTATTGCCACCCATCTCCACACTGTGTCATTGTGCCACTGTCTAATCTCATGCTGTTGCTGTGGCTGCTGCCGTGCCCTCCACACTGTGTCATTGTGCCACTCTCTGACCTCATGCTGCTGCTGCCGTCACCTCCACTTTCTGTCATTGTGCCACTCTGTGGCCTACTCCTGTTTTTGCCACCTCCAGAATGTCATTGTGCCACTCTCTGACCTCATGCTGCTGCTGCTGTTGATGCCGTCAACTCCACACTGTGTCATTGTTCCACTCTCTGACCTCATGTTGCTGCTGTGGCTGTTGCCGTGCCCTCCACACTGTCATTGTGCCACTCTCTGAACCTCATGCTGCTGCTGCTGCCGTCACCTCCACTTTCTGTCATTGTGCCACTCTGTGGCCTACTCCTGTTTTTGACACCTCCAGAATGTCATTGTGCCCCTGTCTGACCTCATGCTGCTGCTGTGGCTGCTGCCGTGACCTCCACTCTCTGTCATTGTGCCACTCTTGCCTCATGCTGCTGCTGCCGTGACCTCCACTCTCTGTCATTGTGCCATCTGTGGCCTACTATGTTTTTCCAACTCCAGAATGTCATCGTGCCATGCATGACCTCATGCTGCTGCTGTGGCTGCTGCCGTGCTCTCCACACTCTGTCATTGGGCCACTTTCTGACCTCATGCTGCTGTTGATGCTGTGACCTCCACACTGTGTCATTGTGCCACTCTGTGACCTCATGCTGCTGCTGTGGCTGCTGCCGTGACCTCCACACTCTGTCACTGTGCCACTCTTTGGCCTACTCCTGTTTTTACCACCTCCAGAATGTCATTGTGCCACTGTCTGACCTCATGCTGCTGCTGTGGCTTCTGCCGTAACCTCTACACTTTGTCATTGTGCCACTCTGTGGCCTACTCCTGTTTTTGCCACCTCCAGAATGTCATTGTGCCACTCTCTGACCTCATGCTGCTGTGGCTCCTGCCGTCACCTCCACACTCTGTCACTGATGTTGCCACTTGAGCCCTCAGCTTTTTTTTTTCCAGCTGTCGCTGCCATGACTTTATCAGGCTACATTCCCGCTTCAGTTTTTTGGTCAGTTTTGCCCTCTTAAGTTCCCAGGGAATTTTATAGTGAAGGGATTCTAAGAGCGGCGGCAGTTAAATGCGTGTCATACTAAAACACTACATTGTATGAAGACCAAACCAAGCTCCCTCTGCATATTTAAGCATGGCACAAGGTTCTACAGCGCCCTGCAGGCTCTGTGCAGCCTGGAAATAGCTGCTTTTTAACGCGATTCGTCCCAAAGCACTTTGGACCGAAGCAACTTTTGTCGGGAAATTCGGCGAAGTCACCGAATCGAATTTTTGAGAAATTTGCCCATTTCTAATTCTGTTACCAGATGATTTAAAATATAAATAAAAATGGTACGCATTGGGCAACCAATATTCAATGGACTTAATATTCTTGACTTTCCAACACATTCAAATGGCTTTGGATAAGCTGAATGTAGAGATTAAAGAAGTTGAAGAAGAGTATAGAAAGAAGGTGTCATTGGAAGAATATAATAAAGCGATACAGGATACAAAAGATCTGATTGAAAAAACAAGAGTACAGCTTTTGCAAAACAAATTTGAACGTGATACCAAAGACTATCTGAATAACAGAATGTATACGTGGGCAGAACAAATAGCGCAATTTAGATGATTCTTTACAAGTAAGCAGGATAAAAATTTATCAGACACTTCTTCTAATAGTTCAAATGAGCCAGAACGAATGAAGTTACGTTCTATTACTAAACAAAAACATGGAGAAAATTTTTTGGAAGAAAATACCTCGACCGAGGATCTTGGCGCAACCTCTGGAGAAAAAACAAAAGAGGTTTCAAAACAAAGTCGACAAACAACAATGAAGCAAAGAAAAAGGAGGAAATGAATGACTTATTGATTAATATTTCTTCAAAATGTCTAGATGAGTCACAGAAAGCAGTTATAAATATGGGCTTAAATTTTGTACAGGTTAACCAACCAAGTCTATTTAATTTTAAAGTTGACTTGTATAGGTTTTGTAGAAATATTAGAGTAAAAATGTTTTTTCTAATATGTCTAATATGAGAATTATGTCGAAAAAAAGTACTTTTGATCCAGACATTACTAATTCTTCTATGGAAATTTTCCAGCGTCTGGTCATGGATGACGTGACACATCTCTAGGATACTACAAAGAAAATTCCTTTTAATTTGACTTATGATGAATTTAAAGCCATACAATCGCTTAAAAATGATGACACTATAATAGTAAAAAGAGCTGATAAGGGTGTGGCGTCTGCTATTTTAGAGAAAAAAGATTACTTTCAAGAAGCATTAGATCAGCTGAAAGATGAAAAGGTATATAAAAAATTGAATAGTGATCCAACCAAGGAGATTCAAAATCTTATTAATATAGTGTTGGAGAAAGCTGTACTTACAGAAATTATCAGTGAAAGCACTAAGAAGGCTTTGGTCAATCAACATCCGCGTGTTCCCATTTTTTATACTGTACCAAAAGTGCATAAGTCTCTGAATAATCCTCCCGGGAGACCGATAGTCTCTGGGATTGATTCTTTATTAGAGCCTTTAGCTCGGTATTTAGATAGCTTTTTACAACAGGCTGTGAAGAAAATTAAACATTGTTTACAGGATACAAGTCAATTCCTCAAATGTATTTCAGAAATTGACTGTTCTCAGGTGCATTGGTTATGCACTTTAGATATACAGTCTTTGTATACCAACATCCCATGCAATGAAGGACGAGAAGTCATAAGAGAAATTTTGTCAGATAATTCTAGCTTAGATAACGCATTTATAGGTTTTTTAATGAGTTTACTGGATTTAGGGCGACATGTATGATCAGGATTTGCGCCCGATTTCTGGCGGAAGCTGCGCCTCACCGGTCCGAATCCACTGTCGGACGCAGTGATGCGGTGTTAGGCGCAACCTTCGCCACTTTTGGATGTGCCTAACATGAAGGGGCATGCAATGGGCACGGTGTGAGCATTCTGGGGCGGGACGCACCACATTCGAATACTCCGAGGCATGCATGGTCGCGGGTCGGCAAAGTGTGGCGCATTGTAGCGCTCGACAGCTCCGACAGGCAGACCTAGTTGATTGTGGTCTAAATGAGCCGGAGGAAGCGAAGTGAAGCGAGAACGTAAAATTAGAGGAAAAATATATAAGTTCGCAAAAGAAATAAATCTCAGCTCCGTGAGGCATAGAGTATGAATCCAAAAATCATTTTTATTAGGTGTAAAACATTCTCTGAAAAAGAGCTCAAACCTTCTAAAAACATACTTCAATCCAATCACTAACAACGCGTTAGTCGCTGTCCCTGGCGCTACATCAGGAATTGTGATATAGAAAATTTCCGGGAAATACAGTAATTCAAATTCTGTAAGCTCTTCTCATTGGTCGGCAGAAACCAGCCAATCAGAATAGGAGCGACAGTGACCCATTATAAGCTATGGAGTAGTATTGACCAATCAAATGAAAAGGCGGGACAGTTCAAAATACAGTATAACAGGCAGAAAAGAGCTGATTGGTTGAACTAGCAGGGGCTTTGCTATACCAGCCAATCAGAGCGCGAGCTACTTTGTCCCATTGTAGTCTATGGAGAGATGGGGGCAATGAAATCTCAGCTCCGTGTAGCATGGAGTATTAGTAAATAAATCGTTTTTATTAGGTGTAAAACATTCTCTGAAAAAGAGCTCAAACCTTCTAAAAACATACTTCAATCCAATCACTAACAACGCGTTAGTCGCTGTCCCTGGCGCTACATCAGGAATTGTGATATAGAAAATTTCCGGGAAATACAGTAATTCAAATTCTGTAAGCTCTTCTCATTGGTCGGCAGAAACCAGCCAATCAGAATAGGAGCGACAGTGACCCATTATAAGCTATGGAGTAGTATTGACCAATCAAATGAAAAGGTGGGACAGTTCAAAATACAGTATAACAGGCAGAAAAGAGCTGATTGGTTGAACTAGCAGGGGCTTGGCTATCCCAGCCAATCAGAGCGCGAGCTACTTTGTCCCATTGTAGTCTATGGAGAGATGGGGGCAATGAAATCTCAGCTCCGTGTAGCATGGAGTATTAGTAAAAAATCGTTTTTATTAGGTGTAAAACATTCTCTGAAAAAGAGCTCAAACCTTCTAAAAACATACTTCAATCCAATCACTAACAACGCGTTAGTCCGCTGTCCCTGGCGCTACATCAGAATTGTGATATAGAAAATTTTCCGGGAAATACAGTAATTCAAATTCTGTAAGCTCTTCTCATTGGTCGGCAGAACCAGCCAATCAGAATAGGAGCGACAGTGACCCTTTTATAAGCTATGGAGTAGTATTGACCAATCAAATGAAAAGGTGGGACAGTTCAAAATACAGTATAACAGGCAGAAAAGAGCTGATTGGTTGAACTAGCAGGGGCTTGGCTATCCCGGCTTATTAGAGCGAGAGCTACTTTGTCCCATTGTAGTCTATGGAGAGATGGGGGCAATGAAATCTCAGCTCCGTGTAGCATGGAGTATTAGTAAATAAATCGTTTTTATTAAGTGTAAAACATTCTCTGTAAACATTCATTTTTATTTGATTATTTTCATTAGCCAATGAACAATAATATGGGTGTAACGAAAATGAATCAATGAATTCATTTTTATTTCTTTATTTTCGTTACACCCATATTATTGTTCATTTTATATAGAGATCAGTACCACTTCATGAGTCTTATCATTTGATTTCTGGCATGTATTGTAGATTGCATTAGAAAACCCATAAGAGAGTCGCTCGCTCTCCCATTGGCCCAAATAATCGCGCCTCTTTTAACTTAGCCAATCACAAACAGAGCTTGCTCTGCATGTCTTTTCCCCATAGAACTCTATGAGATAAGTAGATCACCCGCTAATCAGGCCAATCAGGACAAGCCCCTCTTCCCCCCAACCAATCACAGTACTAGAATATTTCCCATAGACAGTAATAACTTTTAGGGCACCCTTCTATTGCGCCCTTCTTGCTCCACTCAAAATAGACGCACTACATATGATTGGGGGATTCATATCTGCTGCCTGGTCTCAACCAATCAGCTCTTTTCTGCCTTTTTTACTGTATTTTGAACTGTTCCTCCTTTTCATTTGATTGGTCAATACTACTCCATAGCTTATAATGGGTCACTGTCACTCCTATTCTGATTGGTTGGTTTCTGCCGACCAATGAGAAGCGCTTACAGATTTTGAATTACTGTATTTCCCGGCAAATTTCAATATCCCAATTCCTGATGTAGCGCCGGTCTTGGCGACTAACGCATTGTAAGTGATTTGATTGATGTATGTTTTTAGGTTTTAGCTCTTTTTCAGATAATATTTTATACCTAATAAAAACGATTTTTTTAATCATACTCCATGTCTCACGGAGATGAGAGCCGAGATTTCATTGCCCCGATCTCTCAATAGACTACAATGGAACAAAGTAACTCGCACTCTGATTGGCCGGGATAGCCAAGCCCCCGCTAGCTCAACCAATCACCTCTATTCTGCCAATTTTACTGTATTGAGAACTGTCACGCCTTTTCATTTGATTGGTAAATACTACTCCATAGGTTATAATGGGTCACTGTCGCTCCTATTCTGATTGGCTGGTTTATGCCGACCAATGAGAAGCGCTTACAGAATTTGAATTACTGTATTTCCCGGCAATTTTCTATATCGCAATTCCTGATGTAGTGCCGGTGACGGCGACAAACGTGTTGTTAGTGATTTTATTTATGTATGTTTTTAGAAGGTTTTAGCTCTTTTCCAAAGAATGTTTAACACTTAATAAAAACGATTTATTTACTAATACTCCATGACGCACGGAGCTGAGATTTCAGTACCCCCATCTCTCCATAGACTATAATGGGACAAAGTAGCTCGTGCTCTGATTGACCGGGATAGCCAAGCCCCCGCTAGTTCAACCAAGTTACTATCTACAGCTACAGGGGACCTTGTCCAGTATATAAACTAGTTACATGATCTTATTAAATTTACAATTGAAAAACATCAGACAACGATACAGTACTTAGATGTACAAATAAAAAAGAAAATGATAGATTGGTCACCTCTTTATAGACACAAAAAATGTGGAACGAAACAATTTGTTATACCGTAGTAGCTTTCATGCACCTGCTACATTTAAAGGAATTCCAAAAGGACAATTCATACGAGCAAAAATGATTTGTTATAATGAGAAGTTATATGTAGAAAATGCAGAGAAGTTGATAGATAAGTTTGTCAAACGAGGATATAGTGAAAGGGAAATCAGAAAAACAGCCAAAGAACATCAACAGTTAAAAAGAAAAGACCATTCAGAGAAAAATAAAAAACAAAGACAAGATAGACTTACATTTATCACAACTTATGATTTGCATGCTAATATAATTAAAAAATCAATAATGAAACATTGGCAGGTATTAAGAGGAGACTTTACTTATGGTGGATTATTTAAAGATCCCCCTTTGTGTATATTTAAGAAAGGTCGCACGATAGGTCAATAGATCATGAGGTGGGACATCAAAAAAAAGTACAGATAGACAATTGAAATTAAAAACAGCTAAAACAGGAACATTTCCATGTTTAAATTGTCTTAACTGTACGTCTATAATAAAAGGCTCTACTATACAACATCCAACAAAAGGTACGGAGGTAAAAATTAAGAACTTTTTCACCTGTAATACTAAACAGGTTGTTTACCTGAAAAGGACATATAATTTATCAAACCTATTACGGGAAACCATTCTCCATTACCATAGTGGCTACCCTAAACATACGCGTTTATTGATTCCCGTATGAGAGCTGACAAGGGTTAGACATAATTGTACATCTGATGGGGATTTCAATGTTGAATCCTCTAACATCCAACAAAGATTATTAGCCCATGGATATCTTATGTGGGTTATGAAACAATCACTATCCATTGTCAATAAAAAAAAAAGACTCTACAGGAATTGCTTCACCCTATGAAATCCAATAGTCCACCTAATAACTTAGCAACAGTTGTGGTTGACTATAGTGCACATTTTTGTCACATTCAAAACATATTTCAGAAATAGTGTTGAGCGATTTTTATCGACAAAGTTGAAATCGGCAAGGTTTTTATGGTGATCGAAATTTCCAGATCATGCGATAATTAAGGTTAAAATCTGTGCATCATCTATTAAGATCGCGCCTTTTTTGCGCTTCCTGAAAAATTTTGGCGGCCAGCAAATCAGATTACAGAATAAGCAGGGTGAGATTGTTTTGCGCCCGTCAGGACTGGATGTTTTATGGTTGCGATTGGCTGGAAAAATCACATGACCTCGTTTTACATAGAACACGTTCCTGTTTCACCCTCAGTGTCTCTCAGCGTCTTCATAGGGATAGGACCTGCCTCTGCCTGTAGCCAAACACTCACGAAATTAGTTTTTATTTTCTGCACAGAAAACCTCTACTATTAGCTGTGATCCTTCCAATTTATTTTTAAAGATTAGAGATGTGAAGATTTTATGTAGTTGGCTAGAGACTTTTAAAGCAGCATCTACCGCTGTAAATTCACGGCGGTGGGAGCGGGGGGGGGGGATTTGTTGATAGACACCTTGCAGTTAAATTTGAATCCAGCAATTTTGTTTGATTAGGGGATTTAGAATACTGTGATTTTTCCGTCTTTTAATAAGAGACTTTCCAAAACTATTCCATACCTTCTCAAATTTTTTATTTTCTGAACATGGAGCGAAATGCAGGTGGAAGCGAGCAAAGAGGGGGTAGCACATGGAGGTAGAGGTACGAGAGAAGGTGCTCCTTCCAGTGCTGGCGACAACTCGCATGCCAGCGGATCGTCAGTTGCAGGACCGTCAGGCCTGTCATCGCTGGGTCAGGGCCCTGTGAATCTAAGGACCGAACATCGTCGCCAATCTGTCCTTCCGTGGTTAATGCAAAACCCGCATCTAGCAGTCTTACCTCCTCGTCCTCGCATCACGCCACGGCATCATCACCCTCCGTCCAACATGAAGCAGCCCAAATGTCAACTCGTGTACCCACCACTGTGGATATCCATAGTCTGCGGACCTCTTGGTGACAAAATGCGGTTGGGGTCAGAAGGCATGTTAAAAGATCAAGAGATGATTTAGTCTGCTCTGACGCCCAGTTACTGATGCCATCAGAGGAGGTGAAGGAAGCCGGTCAATCTGCAAAAATCCCGGGCGGTCGGCAACGCCTTGCAGTGCCCCTTGCTTGTAGCCCACAGCTTCTGGATGCAGAAAGTCAGGACGACCAAGTCACCTGTGTTGATGATGATGATGATGACGACATTGCGGATCCATCCTGGTCTTTTCCACAGAATTTGCTTGCGACGCTTCATCAGTGGACGAGGAGGAAGACGATGCGGTAGTGTTCAAAACGGGTCCCGCCACAAAAAGGGAGAGGCGGTCGCAGAAGTTTCCCCTGATATATTCCGCCAGCCACGGTCAGCGCAAACCCCTCTCCTCGCTTATCGCCTTCAAAATGGTCCAGCACCTCTCTAGCCTGGGCCTTCTTGAGCAAGCCTCTGATTAAACCCAGGCGATGGTCATATGCCGCCTTGCGTAAAACGCATAAGTAGAAGGCAAGAAAGAAACTTAAGTGGTTAACACCACCAACATGTCTCAGTCAATGCAGCGAATTGCTATGAGTGAAATGGATGGGAACAACTTGGCCTCAAAAAGGCCAGACCGCGACGGGACCTCCATCCCACTGTCACACCCTCTGTCTCCTGCCTACTCCTTCCTCGCACACATCCAATGTCGATCCTCAGCTGCCCATGTCTCTCAGAGTCATGATCAGGTGATCAGCTCCGCTTCAGCATCCACCGGTCGCCCGTGTACCCACCTGCACCACCAGAGGACCATCCTAACCCTTCTCCTTCCGCCAGTTTGATGACCCTGCACGCCGTACAGCGACCAGGTCTAGCAGGCCAGCTCTTCTGTCTTCCAGGTTTGGGAGCAGTAAGAAAACACTTTAACCCAAACCATCCCAAAGCCCAAAGCATCTGAATGTCGGCATTGCCAGGCTTTTGGCCTTGGAAATGTTGCCTTTCCTCTGGTGGACACAGAGGGGTTCACCACGTCATGGCATTCCGCCTGCCCCAATTCAGATGCGAGCAGGCATTTCTTTGCCAGAAAAGCCGTCCATGCCCTGGCCAGCCTCGTGTCATCTAAAAATTTCAAGCGCGTTGTCTGCATCTGTGGTCAGGGAAAAAGTCCCCATCTACACCGAACATGGATAGTAAGCACGGCCAGCGCTTATATCTCTGTGACAGCTCGCAGGGTGGATGTCTCGGTGGGGGTGACGGTGGCTCTCAGGCTCGGCGACGCTCTTTCAAAACCGGCAGGGATGGTGCAGGGCTCTTTCCCCCAAGGTCCTCTGGTGCATCAAGTGCCCAGATGACACCAGGCCTGTGTTGAAAATTAATTCTGCCTTGGGACCGTCCACACACAGGTGAGGAAGCTTGGTTGGACGGCTTAAGCAACGAGACCGAGCGCTGGCTGGGTGAAAGAACCTTGTGCCAGGCAAGGTGGTGTGCGTTAACGGGGCGAAAATTGCTGGCGCCTTAAGATGCGGTAGGGGAGCACATCCCTGCTGGCACATGTCATGAACCTTGTGTCCAGAAAATTTCTAAAGGAGCTACAGGGTCTGACTGCATGCCAGAAGAAGGCTCGAGAGGTCTGAGTTCGCACTTCCGCCGTTTCGCACCCTGCTTCGTTCCAGCCTCTTGCTGCGTTTGCGCGTCACGAGCTCGCCTCCCCGTCAACCGTCTATTGTTTGACGTGGCAACCGCTGAATTCCATCCCTCCACATGCTCAGCGATTGTGGCAGCAGCGCAATGCCATTACGCAGAACGAAGTGACACTGGCCTGACAAGCAACGGTAGGACCTCGGGTGTGAAAACACCAGAGAGTGGAGCAGGGTGGAAAGACTCTGACCATCATCTTGGCAGTTTTTGAAGAGCCTCCAAAATGGTCAGTGCGGACAATGCCCTTGTCGCATGAGCATTGTGGTTGATCTTAGTTCTGGAACGATCGTCTGGACACTCATGAAACAACATTGTCCCGCCGAGCGACGGAGAGGAGACGTACACAAGATGCGGACAGCGAGCCTTTCTCTCCGTCAAATCCACAAGGCCGACAGTTTCACAATTTCATCGGTCTTCATTAGGCAGTGGTTCGGGGTCCAGAGCTAGTGCAAGGTGCGCATCAGCTCTCAGGGTGCATCAATCTCAGCAAGTCCAGGGCTGTGTTGAACTGTGTGCGGAGCAGCGGAGGAGTAGGAGGTGTGTGGAGGGTATTCCTAGACACCAATGTTACGAGCGGCCCTGCCTGGAAAGAGGTTGGCGGGCGAATTTGAGGCGGAGGATGAAGATGAGGAAGATCAGTTTGCTAGTGCCCCTAGACCCAGAGCTTGGGAAATCAAGGCTCATACGTCTCACCATGAGTGCTTGGATGCTCCAGTTCCTCCAAATGATCCTCGCATTAAGGCCATCAACATGAACAACAGTTACGTGGGTGGCCACCCTCATGGATCCCCGGTACAAAACAAAAATCGCACTTTCCTTCCACCCACCCAAATAGAAGAGTAAAAATGCAGAAATGGAGACCTTGCTGATTATCAATGTGGAGACATCTGTTGCGTCTGCTTCACGTTCCACCAAATGTCTCGTGTGGAACAACATAGCAACGTGAGCAGCAGTAGAGTGCCAAGTAGGTCGTTTAGCGGCAGCAGCAGGCAAAGGTGGCAGAACGCCTAATGGGTGACTTCTGGAAATCTTTTGTTTACCACATCACCACGCATGCAATGCAGGTCACACATCAACACAACTAGGGAGATCAGCTTAAGATGTCATGGTGCAGGTCATCTGCGTGCTCAGCCACCGATGTTTTTGCATGTATTACGGACAATATGACGTTCTGGGTATCCAAATGGAACAAATGGGTGCCCGAGCTGGCTCATCACGCAATAGAGGTGTTGTTCCTGCCCAGGCAGCAGCGTCATATCTGAGCGGACTTCAGCACAGCTGGAGGAGTTCATTACAGACAAACGCATCCGGCTTTCCACAGATAATGATGGATCGTTTGACTTCATCAAGAAATGAAACCAGGCATGGATCTATGATGTTGTTGTGGGCCCAATGCCGTGAAGTCACCGATTAGTGTCGGTCTACTTCACATTCCTTTCAAACAGAAATGGTCCTCTTGAAAAACTTTTTTTTAAAAGTGATCATGTTTTCTTATTGCGCAAATTTATATTCTCTTTTCCAACGTTCATTTTGCTGGTTATGCGTGAGTGAGGAGACTTGTAAAAGAACAGCAAGGTTTCATGGACAAACACCGTATTCCATATTACCTCACTTTATCTTAAGAGTTTTCGCATTAGCAATAGTTTTGAGTCATGGTGCTGTGAGATACAGCTATAATTAAGTTCCTTTGGAACCAGTAATTGTGGCTTCTGATAGTGGCATTCTACCTCAAAATTTTTATAGTGGCTCTTGTAGAAGTCATATAGTTATAATTTTTTGGGATCATGTAGCTGTGAGATACGCGCAATTAATCATGGTCCTTTGAACAGGAAATGTGGCTTCTCTAAGTGGCATTTCTCCCTCACAATTTTTGCGCAGTGGCTCTGAGAAGTCATTTTTATTATTTTTGGGTCATGCTGCTTTGAAATGCGCAATACGGCCCTATTATAAAAAAAAAATGTTGTTTCAAACAGACATTTGTTCCTAAATTGACCAAAGTGGCTCAAGGGTCATGTTTTAATTTTTGGGGGCTTTTGCTTGACATGCAGTATACTCGGCCCCTATTCAAAAAAAATGTTTTTCTAACGACTTTTGTTTTCACATTTCAAGAGTGGCTCGAAGGGTGAAATGGGGTGCTGTCAGAAAACGGGAATAGGTAGGACATGTTAATGGACAATTGCAAAGACTTTTTTTTGAAGATCTTTAAATAGCTTAAAACCCCTGTATTGAAAACCCTTTTAATACAATAAAAAAAAAGAGAAAAAAAGAATGGGGGATTCCCATCCTTTTTTAAAAATGTGTTTTCTGAATTAAAGTATAAAAAACTTGCATGTAAAAAATAGCTGTTAAAAAAAAATTCCTTGAATTGTAAAAAGGGGAGGTACAGGAAAAATGAACCCGTGTAGGTTATTCAGAGGACAGGGGGTTTTGGAGCACGGACAGAGAACAAAGTCAGAGACCATTTCCCCCAGCACGTTTAGTAAAAGGAGAAAAGAAAAGCCCCAAAATAAAAGGGGCCCGGGTGAACAGGAGCGTTAACCCCCGTATTCCCAAATAAAACTCAAATTTGGGCCACCTCATCGGAGGGAAAAGCGCTACCCAGGTATTGATGTGTATGAGGGGGCTGGAGGGTTCTCACATTCCGCCCTTTCCCCACTTGCTTCAGCCGACGTTTTCGTTGCTGCGTCTAGGGGATTTTAACCCGGGTCTCACCGCACCCCCCTGTAACTCGGGCCCCGGGTCATGCTGTGGCCCCCGGACAGGTATGTCAATGTCCCGTGAAACTAAATGGTGGTTGAAAGATCCCTTTTTTCCCGGACTTTTTAATGTGGGGGGCATGCAGGTTTGGGTCATGCTGGGCCCGGACAGGGAATTCAAAGCCAGTTCAAGTAAGAGTGGTTCAAATCATACTGCCTTCGGCAAAATTTTAATTTGGGGTGATGCAAGTTTAAGGGCGGTGTGGTAAAGAAGGATAGTGAATGGGCTGGACTTTTTTTCTGTGACTTTTATAACCTAAGTTTTTGCCCCAAGGTGACGTATCCATTTGCGTTGTGGAGTTAATTTCGCTTCTCCCGCCTTGTTTGGGTGTAAATGAAAGGGGTTGTTGCTCTCCCATGACTTTAATGGTCTCGTCATAAACGCGCTCATATCGAAAAACCTTTCGATAGGGCCCCACTACGACTATCGAAAAAATCTCGATAGCCAAGCAATCGCTCAAAATATTCAGAAATACATAACCCGTGTTGCATGATGTGAAAAAAAATTTTTCAGAAATCCAATAGAGGGGTGGTGTTGTGGCAAGCTCCCCAAAACATTTGCAATAGTATTGCACCCAAATATTTTTCTTCCACCATTTCTTAGTGTACTTGGTTATCACAGGCTTTTATAAATGGGGTTCACACCCATGTAAAACATGTCAGTACGCTAAACCTACTAAATCATTTTTGGTACATGATAAATGTTATAACATCAAACATTACCTAAATTGGAACACAACATCGGTTATTTATTTAATTTCATGTACAGATTGTAAGCTGAATGTTCACTATAACTGGATGGGGAATTGATTTAACGGGAAGTGGAATTGTTTTTAATTTTTAGGGGAAAATTGGTTCTGAACGAAGTGAAGTTTGGGGGGGTTCGGGTGAACGAAATGTGCTTTTTATTGATAAATGGGTGCGAGACTGGCGCTACTGGGGCAAAGCCTCTGGGGGGAAAGAAGGGATGCCCGATGCTGTGCAGGATGAAGCCAAAAAAGTCGGCGGGATTCTGTGACATCACCCCATATATAAATCCGGGCCGACGCTGGGAGCTCATACCGCTCTCCTGTACTGATAGGGAAGGGGCTGCCCCCGGCTGATTGTTACTGAAGAACTGATTTTTTTACGCGATTTTTGTGGGGTGTCTCGCTTGTTTAGAGACTGTTCTCTTAACGTTTATTTAGATTTTTTTGGGTATTGGATCTGAAATCCGTGTGGTCCATGCAGCTGCATATAATTTAAAACATCTGTGACGCACATTGAAAATTTCCAAGGGGGATCTAAACCGTTCCTGTTGTATTCTTTAAAAAAAAAAAAGGTTTTTTTTCAAAACAAATACCATTAATTTTTGGCTGCTCAATTTTTTTGGCGCAATTTAATTCAGGGGTTATTTTAAGCGGTTATTCAGTGTAGTGACTCCCAAGAAACCCTCATTTTCAAAGCCAAAATATATAATTTTTTCCGTAGCATAATTCACAAGCGAGGTTAAAATTAAAAATTTTTCTCTTGTTGTGTGGCGTAAAAAAATAAACCATTGTAAAAACGTCAAAGTATAGTTTGTGGTGGGCTAATTGTTTGGCGCAATTTCACCCGGGGGTTTAATTAAAGCATTTTTTTTCAGCGTGGGGATCCCAAGAAACGTCATTTTCAAAGCCAAAATATATACATTTTTTTCCCGTAGCATAATTTACAAGCAAAGGTTTAATTTCAATTTTATCTCTGTTGTGTGGCTTTAAAAAACAACATGGGAACGTAAAAAGCTATAGTTTGTGGGGGGCCAATTTTTTTGGCGCAATCTACTTTCCCGGGGTTAATTAAGCGTTGTTTTTCAGCTGTGGTGTCCCCGGAAAAACCCTCATTTTCAAAAAACCCCAAAAAATATTACTTTTTTTCCCGTAAAATTTTTTCACAAGCAAAGGTTAATTACAATTTTATTTTGTTGGGGTGGCGTAAAAAAAAAAGATTGTAACCGTACAAAATAGTAGTTTTGTGGTAATTTTTTTGGCGCAAATTTTAAACCCGGGGTTAAATTTAAGCGGTTTTTCGCTTTTGGGGGTCCCAAAAAACGTCATTTCACGCCCCAAAATATATCATTTTTCCTGTGCATAAATTTCCAAAAACAAAGGTTAATTAAATTTTATCTCTTATTGTGTGGGTAAAAAAACCGCTTTTTAACACGCTACAAAATACTAGTTTGTGGTGGCTCATTTCTTTGGCGCAATTTACATCCCGGGGGTTTAAATTTAAAAGGTTGTTTTTTAGTTTTGGGGACCAAAAAAACCCTCATTTTCAAACGCCCCAAAAAATAAAAATTTTTCCTGTAGAAAAATTTACAAAACAAAGGGTTAAAATTCAAATTTTTTTCTTATTTTTGGCGTAAAAAACCGCATTGTAAACACGCTACAAAGCTACTAGTTTGTGGTGGCTCAATTCTTTGGGAATTTCATTCGGGGTTAATTAAGCGTTTTTTTCAGCTGTGGTGATCCAAAGAAACCGTCTTTTCAACGCCAAAAAATAAACATTTTTTTTTTGTGCATAATTTTACAAGCAAAGGTTTAAATTTCAATTTTATTCTTTTGTGTGGCGTAAAAAAAACCGCATTGTAACACGCTACAAAAATAGTTTTTGGTGGCTCAATTCTTTTTGGGGCAATTTACATCCAGGGGGTTAATTAAGCGTTGTTTTTCGCTGTGGTGATCCAAAAAAACCGTCTTTTTTTAAACGCCAAAATATTAAATTTTTCCTGTACATAAACCCCGCAAAAAGGTTTTAAAAACAATTTTATCTCTTGTTGTGTGGGTAAAAAAAACCCCTTTTAACACGTACAAAGCTACTGTTTGTGGTGGTCAATTTTTGGCCAAACTACATCCGGGGTTTTTAAACGTTGTTTTTCAGCCCGTGGTGATCCCCAAAAAACCGTCATTTTCAACACCAAAATTATACTTTTTCCCGTAACATTATTCACAAGCAAAGGTTAAATTTCAATTTTTTATGTTGTGTGGCGTAAAAAACACCGCATTGTAACACGCTACAAAACTAGTAGTTTGTGGTGGTCAATTCTTTGGCGCAATTTTCTCCAGGGGGGAAATAAGCGTTTTTTTTTCAGTTGGTGATCCCCAAAAAAAACCGTAATTTTTAACCCAAAATTTATACTTTTTCCTTTAGCATAATTACAAACGAAGGTTAATTACAATTTTATCTCTTGTTGTTGTTGTGCCGTAAAAAACACCGATTGTATCACGTACAAAGCTACTAGGTTGTGGGTGGCTAAATTCTTTGGCGCAATTACATCAGTGGGTTAATAAGCGTTGTTTTTCAGCTTGTTGGTGACTCCAAGAGATAAACAGTCATTTTTCACCGTCAAAATATATACATTTTACCATGTAGCCAATTCACTAGCTCAAAGGTTAATTAACAATTTTATTCATTGTTGGGTTGGCGTGAAAACAACGCAAATTGTTAACTCAGGCTACAAAGACTAAGTAGTTTGTGGTTCGCTAAATGCTTTGCGCAATTTACATCTTCAGGGGGTTAATAAGTGCGTGTTCTGCAGTTGTACTCAGTAAACAGAAACTTGTGTTTTTCACCGCCACAGAAGAAATTCTGTGCATAATTCATATCCCTGAAGGTTAATTAAGCTCTGTTTAGTGATTATATATTCAGTAATATACAACCCCAAGAGTTTTAAACGGCACATACAGTAAATTTTTCCTGCCATTTGTGGATCGCCATTTATATCAAGGGGTATTACCAAAGCTGTTACTAGGTTCATTCCTGCGGTCAAATAAAGGGGGTGTAGTTGTTATCATTTACAGATATCTTATCAAATCAGTTGTTCTGTACATTTTTGTAGAACAATACAGTATGTCAGACCAGAGAGGTGGCAGGCTCTTCAGCTGCGATTGTGGCAGAGGCACAAAACATTCAGGCCCAGGTCGCAGACTGCAAGCCGACGTCGCAGCAGGGTCACTCGGTGAGGCCAACTAACTGCCAATGTCATCTAGCAGCTCCGTGTGTTGTTCACAACCCAATGGTTTTTTTTTTTCTTGCATTGGTTGACTAGGGTCATCAACTTTCTCACCAGTTGACCTCATATGAACAACCCCACGCCAAACGAGTCGGTGGGGCAACGTCACGAAACAAACCCTTAGTTGGCATGGACACATGGGAGCGGGTCAGCGCCCTCACCTGTCATCAACCCCGCCTCTGTCTCAATCGGTTCCTCAGCAGAGGAGATCTACTATAGTTGTCTGGATCCGCGCCACTATATGTAGCGAGGATGAACAATTTGAGGACGGGCAGGTTCAGCAGCTACTTGGACAGCGATGAAAGAAATGGGGTCCATTATCCCCTGCTTCTTGCAGTAGGCGGCACAAAGTATAGATGTAGGAGTGGCATGGTTGAGGTCATGTTGTGAGGGGTCAGCCTCTGCATACCCAAGACCGGTGAATAAGGACAGCTGTGACGAATCGAAAACACAATTACGATGATGAGTAGCCGACAGCACTTTGGGAGCCGGGGATGGGCAAGGTGCTTCATCTATCAGTCAGGAGGAAGGACGGCGTCCAGCATTGCGGCGTTTTTAGGCTTGTGCGGCTGCAGCAGAAGTGGGGTGTGTGGCCGTGAGTAAGATGGGGTAGTAGAGTAGCAGCAAGTGTTGAGGTCGGGATACAGCGGCCACGGGGTTAAAAAACCCGCTTCGCAGGTCCAAGGAATGTAGCGGCCACAGGGGCTCAGCGATTGGACACGCGGCGGCAGTTGGTCACTCAGTGCGGAGTCGGTTTGGCGGTTTATAATTCCGCAATACTCGGCGGTGTGGCAAAGTTTCTTTGTCTAAGACACCAGAGGAGCCGTTAATTTGGGTATATGTAGAATCTGTTAAGCAGAAAGTGAGGTGGCCAGGGAACTAACGTTGGCACACAGCCCTGCATCAACCACATTTGCTAGGTCACCATAGGTCGGACTCCTGGGAGAAACGGGGCTCAGATGTGGTGGTCTCCATCCTGCTCATCCGCATAGCAACCAGTCTAGCCAGCAGCATGCGCGCCGTGGCACACATTGCCATTGCAGCCAGTCAAGGATCCACCACTCTCTGCAGAAGGGAGCTGTTTCTCTTTGACATTCATCTCCACGGTCCAGATGCTCCCTGTTACTCGCTTACTCATGCGCCAGCAGTAGTTCAGTTGAGGCGAGTTGCAAAGGAGACAACAGTATTGCGTTCCAACCATCCTAAAGGTGCAGCAGTTGGACCGTGCATCCTGTCCAAGTTGTAGTACTGCAGGTCCCTCCTTGTCCCAAACGGATGAACTATGAACTTGTTCAGAGAACTAATGAGCTTGTGCCGAGCCGAGATGGAGAGTTCCAGCCGTACGGTAATTTCTTTTCCAAAAGGCCTGATAGAGTACCAGCACTTCATAAAGTGTATGTGGAATAAGAAGGTTGGCCAGTCCTTGAGATTATCGTTTGTTCACAAGTGTGCACGGCCAGCTGCGGACATTCTGGAGCTGTAACTATGGTCAGGGCCAGTTACATTGTCCTTTACGGTTGGCCCCAATGGTGTGAAAGTGACTTTCGGACCATGCCACTACCAACAACTTGGACAGGAGACGCCGCTTTCTCCTCCACGTTTTGTCAACTGCGGACTCCTGCGCCAATGTCTGCGCCTCCTCCTCCTCCACCTCCACCTCAGCCTCCACAAGTAATGCTCATCATACACTAAGAGTAGGGCACCAAGCGGGTGTCACGCAGTTTTACTACACTGGCTTGCCTCGTGCAGAACGAGTCACACAGGGGAGGAATGCTCCGCGTCGTTGCTCAGCAAGAATCGTATTGTGTGGGCTTTCTCGCGCCAACGCAAATCGGATGAACATGGTGTTGTCGGAACAAGGGTGGAACATGGTGTCCGCGACTTGCATCTAGAGGATGGATGGTCAATGCGCCCTGCATGAGCGCCTCGTGTTCCTATATCTGGTTGTGAAAAGGTTCTGAAAGTCTTTCAACCGATTCCCTCAGAATCTGATTCTGAAAAATGGCCAGGGGCAAAAACTGTGCATGCACTTTTCCATTCGTACAAAGCAGGAACACCTCTCCTCGAGTTGCAGCGGCAGAACGGCCTTCCCAACACAATTCTGATATGCGATGTTTCACCCGCTGGATATCCAGCTGAACATGTTGCACCGACTGTATGATCCTGAGGGAGGAGTTAAGGTCCATTAACGGATTTCTTTGATGATCCTAGGCAGACACGCGTAGTACTCCCTGTGTAACTTTGATGTCAGCCAGTGGCAGCTCATGCGTAGACAACCTTGCAGTTTGTGAGGGCCATTCCGAGGAGGTGACGTTATTTTATCAGTCGGCCAGGGACCTATGCTGGGTATGAATAAGGTCATTCCACTGCTTTTCTGTGTCCTGGAAACAGATGCTGAAAAATCTGTTTCTGGGCAGGGGATGAGAGTGGCGGATCTACATCTCGCGGCCACATGAGTCGGTGGGGACCCCTGAACAAGCAGGAGGAGTGAGGAGGACATTGGGAGCAGAAGCATTGTTTCTTGGTGAAATGAGTGGGGGGGGGGATTTTCTACCCAGGTGACAAGAGAGGAGGAGCAGGAGCAGGGAGGAGGTAGATGGGAATGGGAAGAAAAGGCAGTGCCCCAAAAGCACCTGGCAGTATACAGGGAGATGGAGGAGGGACCCCCTCGGAGTCACTTTGGATGGCCAAAGCATGCTGATTTGCCTGGTGTGACACCGAAAGTCAGAAACCCGGAGAGGGTGACTTTGGCTCCCCCCTATTGGACCCTCGCTACTGGTCCAAAAATGGGAGTTTTTTCCCCAGCTATTGAGAGGGAGGAAAAAACTCAAATATAGGGAAACCCTCCGTAGTGTTGGCTGCTGCCTTTGTGGCATCGTCCCTCTCAAAGGTCTGACGGGGGGTTCTTCAGCGTACGTATACTCCCCTCGGCTCCCGGGGGGAAGGTGGGGGGGTCGGAGCAGTACAATCCATAGCAGCAACCCAAGTTGGAGTCACTGATGAGCGCTTCCTTCACCCCCCTAGTGAGGAGGGCAGTCGCCGCGCGCAGCAGCAGGACCTGGAGCGACCCTGAAACCAAAGGGGGTGGCCTACTTTGGGGCACTCGCCCCCCGTTAGAAGATCCGATGGGTACTGGGGAGCCAAACTGGATGTGTGGGCCCCAAATTGCCCATTTTTTAGTGGGGAAATGTCCTGCCGGCCAGTAGTGTGGGATCAGAGGGGGTGTTCGTGCGGCGGGGGCCATTTGTTCCCCAGGAGAACCTGCTTGTCCACGGGAAATGTGGAAAAAACTACCCTTTTTAAAAATGAATCACGGGATCGGCCGGATTTTTCCCCACCCAATGCTTTTTGGCGTCAGATTTAACAGCCTGACGCCTCACCCAAAATGTGAGAAAGGGGTTGGGTTCAAAATATGCCTACCCCTTTCTGATGGCCACCCGCCCGATCCCCACATTGCTGACAGTTTCTCCATCTGCCCCAACCATCTTTACCGGGGCTGGTATTGCCCCCCAACCCCCCAAAACTCTGTCATTGTGCCACTGTCTGACCTCATGCTGCTGCTGTGGCTGCTGCCGTGACCTCCACACTGGTCATTGTGCACTCTCTGACCTCATGCTGTTGTCTGCCGCCGTCACCTCCACTCTTGTCATTGTTGCACTCTGTGGCCTATTCTGTTTTTGCCACTCCAGATGTCATTGTTGCACTGTTTGAACCCCAGCTGTGCTGTGGCTGCTGCCATGACCTACCACTGTTCATTGTGCATGTCGACCTCTTTGCTGCTGCTGTGCTGCTGCCGTGACTACACACTGTTGTATTGTGCCACTGTTGACCTCATGCTGCTCTGTGGCTGTGCTGTTGACCTCAACTGTCATTGTGCATTGTCTGACCTTAAATGCTGCTGTTTTGGTTTGCTGCCGTGACCTTCAACGTGTCATTGTGCCACTGTCTGACCTCATGCCGCTGCTATGGCTGCTGCCGTGACCCCCACACTGTTGTCATTGTTCCACTCGGGTGGCCTTTCCTGTTTTTGCCACCTCCAGAATGCCATTTTGCCACTGTCTGACCTCATGCTGCTGCTGTGGCTGCTGCCGTGACCTACACACTGTGTCATTGTCCCACTGTCTGACCTCATGCTGCTGCTCTGGCTGCTGCCGTGACCTAACACTGTGTAATTGTGCCCCCTGTCTGACCTCATGCTGCTGCTGTGGCTGCTGCCGTGACCTACACACTGTGTCATTGTGCCAACTGTCTGACCTCATGCAGCTGCTGTGGCTGCTGCTTTGACCTAGCACTGTGTCTTTTGTGCCACTCTGTGGCCTATTCCTGTTTTTGCCACCTCCAGATGTCATTGTCCCCCTCTTGACCTCATGCTGCTGTGGCTCCCGCCGTCACCAACACTCTGTCACTGATGTTGCCACCTGAGCCCTCACCTTGTTTTTTTCCAGCTGTCGCTCGCATGACTTTATCAGGCTACATTCCCCTTCAGTTTTTTGGTCAGTTTTGCCCTTTTAAATGGCCCAGGGAATTTTTTTGGTGAAGCGATTCTAAGAGCGGCGGCAGTCATGTGAGTGTCATACTAAAACCACAACTTTGTATGAAGACCAAACCAAGCTCCCTCTGCATAATTAAGATGGAACATGTTCTACAGCACCCTGCAGGGTCTGTGCAGCCTGGAAATAGCTTTTTTTTAACGTGATTCGTGCCGAAGTAATTCGGAACAGAGTTATTTTTTGCCGAGAAATTCGGCGAAGTGAACGAAACGAATTTCGGGAAATTCGCCCATCTCTATCTGTAATGTATTCTGATAATAAAAGGTGAAAAAACACGTATCTGAAATGTATTCGGATAAAAAAAGGTATTCTTGGCATCTTTCAATTCACCTGTGGTGACTACAAAAAAGCTGTATACACATTTAAGTGCAAAGGTGCCTCAAGAACATAGCTGTAGTGCACAAAAGTCAAAAAAACACGTATCTGTAATGTATTCAGATAATAAAAGGTATTTTTTTTGGGACCTATCAATTCACCTGTGGTAACTACACAATTGCTGGATTCAAATTTAACTGCAAGGTGGCTCTATCAACAAATCTGGACTGGGCAAAAGTGCAAAAAAAAACGTATCTGTAAAGTATTCGGATAATAAAGGTTTTTTTGGCACCCATCAATTCACCTGTGGTGACTACAAAATTGCTGTATTCAAATTTAACTGCAAGTGATCTATCAACAAAACTGGCCCGCGCCAAAGTGAAAAAAAACGTATTGAAATGTATTCGGATAATAAAAGATATTTTTGGCACCTTTCAATTCACCTGTGGTGACTTTCAAAATTGCTGTATTCAATTTAAGTGCAAGGTGCCTCAATGAACAAAGCTGTATGCGCCCAAAATGAAAAAAACACGTTCTGTAATGTATTCGGTAATAAAAGGTATTTTTTGGCATCTATCAATTCACCTGTGGTAACTACACAATTGCTGGATTCAAATTTAACTGCAAGGTGGCTCTATCAACAAATCTGGACTGGGCAAAAGTGCAAAAAAACACGTATCTGTAATTATTCGGGATAATAAAAGGTATTTTTGGCTCCTTTGAATTCACCTGTGGTGACTAAAAAATTGCTGTTTTCACATTTAAGTGCAAGGTGCCTCAATGAACAAAGCTGTAGTGCGACAAAGTGAAAAACACGTATCTATAATGTATTCGGATAATAAAAGGTATTTTTTTGGCACCTTTCAATTCACCTGTGGTGACTACAAAATTGCTGTATTCACATTTAAGTGCAAGGTGCCTCAATGAACAAAGCTGTAGTGAGCAAAAGTGAAAAAACACGTATCTGAAATGTATTCGAATAATACAAGGTATTTTTGGCACCTATCAACCTGTGCTGACTACAAAATTGCTTTTTGGAGAATGTGCTGTAGTTTTCTTTGGTATTATTTTTGGACACATTTCACTGTTTGATCACTTTATACTTTGTTTTACATTAGCCGGGATGATCAAAAACAGCAAATTTTAGCATTTTTTTTTTTTTTTTTTACAGCGTTTGTCATGTGCTACAAAACTTTTTTATAGCATAGGTTGTTGTACATTGCTGATACTAGATACATGTAGTTTCTTCTTTCACTGATAAAGACCGGGCCGGACATGGGGGCGCAGCCCTAATGGGAGGCCCCACATGACCCGGCGCGCCGGCCGTTGCGTCGGGTTAGGAGGGGGCGGAGTCGCGCGCGCAGCGTGCGGGGCGGAGCCAGAGTGTATAGGCCCCGGGACCGGCGCGCTGGGAACAGTTGCGCGGTCAGCAGTGAACAAGCAGTCAGTGCTTGCTGGCGCGCGCTGTTCCTGACACCTACCGAGTACTATGGCAGGCATCAGCGGTATCGAGGAGCTGCTGGCGCAGCTCAGGAGTGCTGCGGACGAGCGCGGCCCCGCTTGGCTGGAGCAGCAGGTGCGGGGCGCGTGGGGGGGGGCGGCCTGCGCCGTTGAGGGCCTCTATCCCTCAGGTGGAGGGGTGCCGGTGCGGTGGCGCTCGCTAGGCGCAGGACCCGCCCTCCTGAGCGGTTGAGCCCTGAGGTGACCCCCAGGGCCCTTGTTCGCAGACGGAGCCCCTCCGGGGACCCTCCGGGTCGGGCGGCGCGATCATCTGGGCGGTCGGGCGCGGCCCGGGAGGAATCCACCTCGGCGGGCGGGCTCAGCGGAGCGCAGTAGGCGGCAGCCCAGTCCTGGGGTGGCGCCGACTGTGGCTCCAGTCTTCTCGGTTCCAGCAGCGGCGGGATCCCCTGGCGATGTTCTGGTCGGGGGACCTGTCAGGGTGCGACAGCGGGAGGCAGAGACGGAGGATTTCGAGCCGGGGCCCAGCGGTCTTTCCAGGGATGGATCGTGGACGGCCGGTCCTGGAGGACTGGTGCCGGAGGAGCGCTTAAGGGGCCCATTCGGGGGTCCGGCGTCGAGGGAGTCGGTGTGACACGTCGGCGTTCAGAGGTCCCATGTCGTTGCAGGATCGACCACGTATGGACTGGGAGACGATGATGTGGTAACGGCGGCTATCGAGGACATGGAGAACAGCTTCTGGGATCGGGCGGCGCGGCTGGCGGGATCACAGCTCCCGTGCAGCCTGGTGAGTCAACGTCTTTGTCTGTCTTGTCTCCGCCGGGGCGGGCGTCGCAAGCGCTGGCGTCGGAATTAGCTCCGTCGGGGGAAGGGGGTCCTGCATTGCAGGAGCTGGCTAGTAGTCTGAGGGAATTTTTAGCGCGGTTTCCAGGTTCAGGGGGACAGGCGTCACCATTGTCGGCTTGGGGGGTAGCGCCGGGAAGCCTTTTACCTTCCCCAATGGGATTAGGGGATTTGGGTAGAGGAGTCGGGGCGCGTAGTGGGGTGGGGGTTACCGTATCAGTTCAAACGGAGCAGGATACGGTGGATAGTGTACGTTTGGATGGATTAGTGGCTAGGGGTGAAGGTGTGTCTGTTTTGAGGGTCCACTGGGGGCCTCATCTAAAATAGGAGGTAACGGAAACAAATTCTGGCAGTGGACGAATACGTCGAGATTTTTTCACTTTTTCTTTAGAGAAATTTAACCTGCGAGGAAAGAGAGACCGAGCAGTAGATAGAGGAAGGAGGTAAAAGCGGGAGGTGGCGGTTGATACCGGGCTGACATTCCAAATTGATGCAGGCTTTTACATTTTGGCCAGTGTGTTTTTTAATTGGGTGAGAAAACACCCGGAATTTGTTCCGGGCTGTTTTGTTATTTAGATCAATGGGGATGCGCAACGGGCGCTGCCGTATGGGGGGCCAGGCTTGGTGGCTCGTTTTATGACGGAACATTGTCGTCAGAGGAAAGCGTTAGACGTCCATCCGATGGGACCAAAAGGACATCGGTGTGAGTTGTGGTTGAGGGTGATGGCCCCGAACGGTAGGCCAGCCCTTCAGGGGGGACCTGGTGGCTCTGGGCAGCAGGGGGGTAATGGGTCATTTGGGGGACTATTCCCAGGGGGGATTTAAGGTCGGAGGTCTGCTGCAATTCAACGAGAACATATGCAGGTTCCGGGGCAGTTGCCGTTTTTAAGCACGTCTAGTGCAGTCTGCTGCTCCACTTCCCATGGCGCGTCTCGGTGTTTGCGCAAGTGGAAAAGGAAAGGGGGCAGTTTTCTGCCAGGGGGGTGACTCCAGTTGAGTCTTGCCGCGAATGGAACCGTACCTAAATAGGTACCCCCCGATCGTGGGGGGCAGCGGAGGTTACTATGAGGTGGTTTGGAGAGGGTTTTAGGATCCCTTGCCCGCCCAGACGGTCACCTTTTCAAACAAAAATTTTTTCGATCGCTCTTTACTCAAAGGGGGTGGTATGCGGATTAAGTTGGCAAGGAGGTCGAATTGGGGACGACATGGCGGGGCCATCTTGCTTCCTATACAAGCATCGGATTTGGTGGTGTCCCCTATGGGGGTGGTTCCAAAAAAGGAAAGCCAAACAAATTAGTTTATTCATCACCTATCCTTTCCCTAAAGGTTATCGGTCAATGATGGGGAATTGACCCGGAAAACTATGTTAGTGGTTTTTACATCATTTGATCGAGGCAGTCTTCTGTTGGCTCAGGGTATCGGCACGGGGGGCTCTCATGGCGAAAACAGATATTGAATTGCTTTTTGCTTGGGGCCGGGTCCGAGTGCATCAGAATTGCAGGCTGTGGAGTTGTTATTGGGATGGGTCGTTTTTTGTTGTTCGGTGTCTACCTATGGGTTGTTCGATCTCCTGTTATTATTTTCCGAAGCATTAGTTTCCTTTCTGGATGGGTGGTACGAGATGTGTCGGGTATATCATCGTAATCCTTTATTTGGTTGATTTTTTTGTTGCATTGGCCCCAGCGGACTCAGAGGTATGCGGGTCGCTGTTGGCATCAATGCAATGGGTAGCGGCGGATTTTGGAGGTTCCGTTAGCCTGAAAAAACTGAGCGGCCCGACCTACCACATTAATTTTTTGGGGATTCGATTGATTACGGTTTTAATTGGCAATGTCGCCTTCCGGAGGAGAGAAATTAGAGGATATGAGTAGGGAGATTTGGCCAGGGTGTTGTAATGCAAGAAGGTTAGTTGGGAGTTGCAGTCCCTGCTGGAAATACTGAACTTTGCTTGTAGGTTAATGCAGATGGGCAGGGTTTTTCGCGGCGCATGGGACAAGCGACGGCAGGTGTTCAGGCCCGCATCATTTCATAAGATTGGCGGCAGGTATGAAGGAGGAACTTGTGGGTTGTGGAGTGCTTTTTTGGAGGAATTATAATGGAAGGTTTCGATCATTTTGAATAAGGCGGTTAAAACAAGCGGACATCGAGGTGTTTACAGATGCCGCAGGGAAGGTGGGATTCGGAGCATATGGTCAAGTGGAGATGGTAGCGCAGGGCGCTGGCCGGGAGGGATGGGGTGGAATCGGGGATGGTTAAAAACTTGGCGTTATTGAATTGTTTCACGATAGTTCTAGCAGTAGAGATCTGGGGTCTACTTTTCGTAATCAAAAGTAGATCCGTTTCATTGTGATAACCTGGGGTAGTACAGGCTATTAACTCTCTATCGCCTCTTCTCCCCCGGTTCTTTGCCGGCTCGTCGGTTAGGTGCTAAGGTGCCTGGGTTTAAATGCGTGGGTGGTGGCTTATGCACGTTACCGGGGTACGAATGATATGGCTGATGCTCTATCTCGCTTACAGCTGGATCCGTTTTAGGGAGCTTGCACCGGAGGCTGCAGCGACGGAGGGCGTTGGGTGTGCCCAGAGGAAGGCTATGGACCTTGGTTTCAGTTCCGCGACCCAAATGTCAGGTCATCGTTTGCTGGAACTAAGGGGGACCTGGGGAATTGTACGCTAAGGCATCATGGAAGTTTGGGAGTCGGGTTTGGGGTGGTGGGGGTGGGCCCCTTGTATTTTTCCAGATGGACGATCGAGGCGGCCGTAATCTTCAGCTCTTATTGGGCATGCGGCTAATTGCTGTTGGTCGGTCTCGAAGGTTCATGCTGGTTTGTGGCGATTGTATAGGCTTCTTCAAAATTTACAGACCCGGGGAATGGGGGATGTAACCAAACTTTCGCGTGTTGTACAAGCGTTGACAGGGTTATAGGCGGGGCACGTATAGGTGGGGTTAGGCGCAGCCCGGGTAGTATTCCAGCATGCTGGAGCGGCTAGGGGACAAGTTGTTGGAGGAGGTAATGCGATTCGGAATTTGTCGGTGTGTTTTATTTCGTTGGCATTTTCATTGGCCTTTTTTGGGCATTACGGATTGGGGAATTGGTTAGCCCAAGTAGGACGGTGGCCGGAGGGTATTGAGGCAACGAGATCTGTAGCTCGGGGGTGGGGTGTCTTGTGATTCACATATGGAGATCGAAGGACGGATCAGCTGGGTAATAGGGAAAAAAACCTTGCGATTGGAGAGTGGTCGGGGGGTTCCCCTATTGCCCAGTTCGGTGTTTTACAGGAGTACAGACGACCACTACGCGTGAGGCAACAGGGGCCCTTGTTGACCCATGGTGATGGGAATTTTTTGTCCCGATTTCATTTTCTGCGGTTTTTTCGTCGCAGGTCTGGAGGAATTGGGAATGGATCAGCATTTTGCGCCACATTTCCTTTAGGAATAGGTGCTGCTCGGAAAGCGGCAGGGTGGGGGTTAGATGCGGAGGAAGCGTGTTGAAGAGAATAGGATTGGGAGTTGACCGGGATATGTTATATATTCCGCCCGCACTTTGATTCAGGGCTCTTTGTAAATGAAACTGGTGACGTGGAGGTAACATGTGGGCGGGGGGGGGTTCTGTATGTTGTTGTGTTTTGTCTTTACAGGGTGTCGATTAATTTGGATCTTCGGCCACTCGTTTGTGCACTGGAGAGCAGACAAAGCGGGCGGTGCTTTTTGTGCGACCAGCGAGCGGCCGGCAAACCTGGGCATACCCGGAAGGCGGGAGTTGGCGACAGTTCGGGGGATTGGGAAACGAGGAACTTAAATGGAGTCAGGTTCTACCGGAGGTTTCAGGCTTTTCGTTTCATGGGATTGGGCCCCGGATATGGTTGTTGCTCATGTTGGGGGTAATATTTGGGTTTGCGCCCCATTAGGATGTTGATTAGGGACATGCGATACGACCTTTCTCAGGCTGCTGGTCCCTATACCCGGGGTTGGTGGATTTTGTGGTCGGACATTGTGCCGCGGCTAGCTTGGAGGCATGGCGGATTCGGCGGAGGGGATTATTAGGGCAAGACATTAGGTGAAACAGAGCCTCGGTGGCATCTTTCGTTTCTAGGAATGGGGATTTTGTTGAGCGTCATTGGGAGTTTGTTGGGAACCGGGTGTGAGGGGAGTTTTGGCGGAGAGACGGGGTTCACCTGAAGCCGTCGGGTTGGATCTATGGTCTTGGGACATACGCGAGGGCTTGGAACGGGGCCTTGGGGCTGTGGGGGGCTTCACGCTCATGAGGAAGTCATGAAGCTAGCTGTGGCGGGTTGGGTCCTTGGAGCGGTTGAAAAGTTGTGGGGGAGTTCAGGCTCAGCTTGGCTCCAAGTTTGGGTGGACAGGGCTGGCGAAGGTTCGGGCTCCACAGGGCAGCGTCCTTGGGAGCATGTATGGTACGGTTAGCCGCCTGAGAGTGGCTTTGGGTGCCCTGTCGCCGGGGGTGATGGCTGGGGGTAAAAAGAAGGATGTCGCCAGACTCTGATACTATGGGTTTATCGTGGATCCAAGGGACCTCAGCCCCAAGTCGGGTTTTGGTTTGGGCAAATGGGTATTTCGGCTATACTCATTTGCAATATCGTTGTTTATGTTGTTATGTTTAATAAACGGTCTGCTGTGGCCCATTTTATCCACCTAGGTCTCGGTGTCTCCTTGGGGAAGGGATCTTGGGGGATGAAGGAATTGGTCAGAGGCAGCAAATAGGGAAGGCTTTGCACTAGGGTCATGTTAATTTTTATTGGGTAAACTGATTAATTTTTTTTTTTTATTCTTACACTAATATTTTATTTCATTTTTTTTTTTACTGTTTGATTATGTGCCACTAGGGGCTTGAAGATAGGATTTTAGATTTTTACATAATACTCTGTACTTGTTATGTAGAGAAATGTATTATTGTCCTGTTTGTGTACTAGCAGAGTCTAAATGTGCGTTCACACAGCAAAGACAAAACACTGAGCAGCTTTTGTCTGCGGGTTTGCGGATTCAAGCCATCCCCTGCCTTCGCCCACATGTTCGTGTTCTGCCTGGAAATACTGGTGTGGAAGAAATGAATTGTTCTAAGTTTTTAGGAACGTGGCGGTGTGTAAAAAAATAAAAAAAACGTCAGTGGAAAATCGTTGCAGTGGGATGGCTGAAACAGATCTTCTATATAAAATCATGTTAAAGGTTGACGTCAGATTACAGACAGTTTTTCGGATTTGAAGCTATCTGTAAATCTGACTGCAAACAGTGCCGTGGGGATGGGCCATAATAGGATCAAATTTATGGCAGACTTTGGGGCATTTTACTAGGCCCCAGCATGCTAGATGGAAAAACAGCAGCTACACGTGTTATCTGCCACTGACAAAGGAGCCCTGGTTCTTCTCTTTAGCCACCTAGACCTTACAATTCCATCTAAATGCTCAACATTACTACAGTGTTGTGAACCTGGCCTAACTGGCTTTAATCCCTTAACGACATTTGATGTGGTATAGAATGTCATAGTTGTCGGTAATGGGCCTGACACCTGCTGAGTTCAGCAGGGAATGGAGTCGGGCTTCTGTTCCCTGCTGTTAATGTTTCAGTGCGCTATGGGCCCGTTTATCACTCCGATCAACAACCCCTGCAGTAGAGATTGTGGGGGCGATTCATTTAATATGGTGGTTGGATGCCTTGTGAAGGCTTCCATTACATCCATGGTCTGCAATTTGTAGCAGGATCAATGAAACAATCCTCTTCATAGAATAGTCACTAGTGAGTCACTAAATGTAACTGCTCACTGTCTGCAGAGCACCTTTGTGCACTTCCATCTACACTATGTGGTCACTGTATGGCAGTATTTTTGGTCTTATTATAATGAATTATATTGACTCACAGTATGGTGATATTAGTCACATTTTTTATGATGGAGCTATGTGCTGATGATTGTGGCGGATTGTATGGTCTTTGTTGTTTGGGCAAATTTTGGGTCTTGGTATACTAGTTGATCAGTAACATGGATAGTGGTGATCATGTGGTGGTATTTGCTGGCCTTTTGTATATGTATTGAACCGCACAATACAGATAAGCTGTAAAATCCAAAAACAATGGCACAATTACTTTTTTTTTTGCTGGGTGGGGTTGGTGACGGGGGCGTGGTTGGTGAGGGGGCGGGGTTTGCAGAGGGCCCAGGCGCTTATGCTGTATGGGGCCCTGAAATTTCTGTTGGCGGCCTTGACCAGGACAGACTGTGAGAAGTGTGAGAATTTAATATGGCGTCCATATTTATAGGGCTATGATGTCTCAAAAGCCCGCCGATCGCTGATTGGCTTCATGTCTGCATATGTCATTGAGGGTGTTCCTTTCTTCCTCCCACAGTTCTCTGCCCCATGTTACGCCATGTGCTTGCGGCCATTTTGCCAATAAAAAAGACACTTCGTTCCCGCGAATCAGCATAAACTTCATCTTCATGCAGAACCGGAGTTTTCCTGAAATTCTAAACGAATTCCACTTTGTTAGAATCAATTCGCCCATCTCTAGTCATTGCTATTAAAAGGGTTAAAAAAAAAAAACAGCTAGAGGAGAGACTGGACTAGAAAGTTCTTTTTTGTAAGAGTTTTTTGATTTTGAAACTACAGACTCGTTTTCCTTCTGTCTTAAACCGTGAGACAGATCTTTTATATTTATATCATTTAAAAAAAATTAAAAACATTTTTTGCTCCACTTGTTTTTTATTGTTCTTAATAGTTTGATACTTTTTTACAACGATCATTGGACACTTTTTTGACACATTGTATTACATGATGTTTTTAGTCATGCGTACCTATGTTATTATTAACATCTTGATGCTGTGCCGTGAGCATATTCTCTTTTGCATATAGTCTTGTATGGTGCTTTCAGTATTCTATATAAAGCTTTGTTCAGTATGCACATATATCACCTGTGAGAAAACCCAATATACACTCACCGGCCACTTTATTATGTACACCATGCTAGTAACGGGTTGCACCCCCTTTTGCCTTCAGAACTGCCTCAATTCTTCGTGGCATAGATTCAACAAGGTGCTGGAAGCATTTCTCAGAGATTTTGGTCCATATGGACATGATGGGATCCACAGTTGCGAGATTTGTCGGCTGCACATCCATGATGCGAATCTCCGTTCCACCACATCCCAAAGATGCTCTAATTGGATTGAATCTGGTGACTGTGGAGGCCATTTGAGTTTCAGTGAACTCATTGTCATGTTCAAGAAACCAGTCTGAGATGATTCCAGCTTTATGACATGGCGCATTATCCTGCTGAAAGTAGCCATCAGAGTTGGGTACATTGTGGTCATAAAGGGGATGGACATGGTCACAACAATACTCGGGTTTAGGCTGTGGCGTTGAAAACGATGCTCAATTGGTCCCAAGGGGCCCAAAGAGTGCCAAGAAAATATTCCCCACACCATGACACCACCACCACCAGCCTGAACCGTTGATACAAGGCAGGAGGGATCCATGCTTTCATGTTGTTGACGCCAAATTCTGACCCAAACCATCCGAATGTGCAGCAAAATCGAGACTCATCAGACCAGGGCAACGTTTTTCCAATCTTCTACTGTCCAATTTCGATGACTTGGGCAAATTGGAGCCTCAGTTTCCTGTTCTTAGCTGAAAGAGTGGCACCCGGTGTGGTCTTCTGCTGCTGTAGCCCATCTGCCTCAAAGTTCGCCGTACTGTGCGTTCAGAGATGTCTTCTGCCTACCTTGGTTTAACGGGTGGCTATTTGAGTCACTGTTGCTTTCTATCAGCTCGAACCAGTCTGCCCATCTCCTTTGACCTTGGCATCAACAAGGCATTTCCGCCCACAGGACTGCATCTCACTGGATGTTTTTTCTTTTTCGGACCATTCTCTGCGTGAAAATCCCAGGAGATCAGCAGTTTCTGAAATACTCAGACCAGCCCTTCTGGCACCAACAACCATGCCACGTTCCAAAGGCACTCAATCACATTTCTTCCCCATTAAATGATGCTCGGTTTGAACTGCAGGAGATTGTCTTGACCATGTCTACATTCCTAAATGCACTGAGTTGCGCCCTGTGATTGGCTGATTAGAAATTAAGTGTTAACGAGCAGTTGGACAGGTGTACCTAATAAAGTGGCCGGTGAATGTATATTGGAGTTGTTTTTTCCTATGGACAATTTCCAGTAAGGAGCATTTGAAGCTTCATGCACGCCACAACAAGTGCATGTATTAGGTAGAGGTGGATACATAGCTTTTTTTTGCTTTTTACTCTATTATCGGTGATAGATAAACTCTGACTCTGGCTGCAGGAGATGAGGGTGAGAAATCAATATGTGATAATTCCAAGAAGTGTTCAAAATAAATTGATTATGATTTTTCTTTATTGTCGTTCAAAAATTAAATTGGACTTTGTGTTCAATTCTGGTCTCAGTAGAATAATGTAACATTTGGGAATGAAGATACAACCCAGAAGTCCAGCACTGGATGAAGAGATGGCAAACACTTCAACAGCCACCATGTATTTCCCTTTGGTGCTGAGATGGCGGGTGAAAGGGTCCACACATGCAGAAGACCAACAGCTGAAGGGATGTACGAGCCCATTGAAGGTGTCTGGAAGTTTCGGTAAAAATGCTACAATAAAGCTCAACACAGCCGAAATCCCCCTTAGCCCAAAAAAATATAGAAAGCAAGGCCACCTCATTAATTGTAAAATTATCTTTCCCCACCTCTATCTCAGTGTTATAATCTGGAAATGGTGGAGAGAAAGACAACCAGAAGATACAGATCACAACCTCTCCTATTGTACCAGTAATAAGTAACGATGTGGACAGATGTCTCCACAACCACTGCTTCAGTGTCCTGCCTGGTTGGATGGTGTGAAAAGCCAACACTACAGTGATTGTTTTAGCCAAAATGGAAGAAACTGCAAGACTAAATATAATCCCAAAAGCCACTTGCCGGAGCAGACATGAGATCCTTGTGGGATGTCCAATGAACAACAGAGGACATACAAACGAGAAGAGCAGAGAGAGGAGCAGGATGTAGCTCAGGGTCTGGTTATTGGCTTTTACAATTGACGTGTTCTTGTGTTTTATAATTACCCCCAACACAACGAGAGTCACAAAACAGAAGAAGAGATTGATAATAAAGAGAGAGAATCCCAATGTATCTTCATATGACAGGAAGTCAAGTGGTCGTGGGACACAGGTGTCTCTTCGCTCATTAGACCAGTGATCTTTAGGACACGTAAAACATCCTTCCATATCTGCAGAAAAGATAATGGATTTTACTGTTTTATTCATCACTTGCAAAATAAAAGTTAGAAAAGACAATGTAATATACTGTAAATAGACTTCTAGGGACCCGTTTTCATTTTTGTTTCTTTAGATTACTCTTTCCATATTATGTCTTGTATATTGTATATTTCATGTTTATTATAAATCAACATAACGTGTTCCTGGAGACAAGTGAAATGGGAATTTGGGGGATTGGGGGTTGACAGCAAGCTTAGGGAATCATTGACAACAATAGTTAGGGTTTTTTTATATAGTCAATGTCCTATTCAAAAAAAAATCTGCTGCTAAAAAGACCACATGGGATCCGCAATGTCATCATCATTATCATCATCACCACAGGTGACTTCCTTTTCCTGACAGTCTACATCCTCAAGCTGCGGGCTAGAAGCCACAGGCACTGCGAGGCACAGCTGACTACTCGATATTTCTGCTGACAAACCAGTTTCCTTCTCCTCCTCTGAGGGCATCAGTGATTGGACATGATAGCAGACAAAATCATCCTCTTTGGCCTCTTAATCTTTTGAAATGCCTTCTGACCCCAACCACATTGTGTCATCAAAGAGGTCTTCAGAATAAGGATTATCTACAGTGGTCTGTACGTCTGGTGAAATTTGGGCTGTGTTTGCTTCAGGTCGGACTGATGGTGACGATGATGATGACAACTAAATTTGTGGCAGTGACTGAGAGGAAGATGAGGTAAAACCGCTGGATGCAGGTTGTGTTAACCACTGAAGAACAGATTGGTGATAATTCAGTAATAAGACACACAGGGAGCCGACCAAGTGATTACAAACCTGACGGTCCTGCAACTGATGATGTGCTCAATTGTGTGTTGTCTGGAGCACTGGAAAGAGCCCATTGTCTCATACCTCTAGCTCCACATCCTATGCTCCTCCTTGCTCACGTACCACCTCTAGTTCTCTCCATGTTCAAAAATATAAATATTAAAAAGGTTAAGGTTTGTTCACAAACTCTTATTGAAGAACTGTACTCCAAAGACAGCAAATCAAAAGTGTTCTTAAGTCCCTATAATTTGCAACTGGCAAATTGGATTAGAAATAATTTTTTTTCTATGGAACATCTGTGAAATGGGGTTTTATGGAACAACCCTGACTGCAAGAAAGCAAAAAGTGTTCTTAAATCCCTAAAATTGGCAAATAGGATAAGAAATAGAATTTTTTCTATGGACTATCTGTGAAATGGGGTCTTATGGAAGAACCCTGACAGCAAGACAGCAGATCAAAAGTGTTCTGAAATCCCTATAATTTGAAACTGGCAAATAGGATTAGAAACAGAATTTTTTCTGTGGAATATCTGTGAAATGTGGTCTTATGGAAGAACCCTGACACAAAATCAACAGTGTTCTTGAATCCTTATACTTTTCAACAACCAACTAGGATTAGAAGTATAATTTTTTTCTATGGAATATCTATGAAATGGGATGATATGCAAGAAACCCGACACCAAATCAACAGTGTTCCTGCTTGAATCCTTATACTTTGCAACAACCAACTAGGATTAGAAATATAATTTTTTCTATGGAATATCTATGAAATGAGTTCTTGTGCAAGAACCCTGACACCAAATCAACAGTGTCCTTTTGAATACTTATAATTTGCAACAGCCAACGAGGATTAGAATCAGAATTTTTTATATGGAATATCTATGAAATGTGGTCTTATGGAACAACAATGACACCAAATAAACATTGTTCTTGCTTGAATCCTTATACTATGCAACAACCAACTAGGATTACAAATATAATTCTTTCTATGGAATATCTATGAAATGTGTTCTTATGGAAGAACCCTGACACAAAATCAACAGTGTTCTTGAATCCTTATACTTTGCAACAGGCCACTAGGATTAGAAACAGATTTTTTCTATGGAATATCTATGAAATGGGGTCTTATGAAAAAACGGTGTCTTGTACACCGGCTGTCCCCCGAAACCTGCAGCAAGGAAATTTTGGGCCCGGTATGAAATGTTCTGTAACAAACTAGTGTATCACAGTGATTTATTTGATTGTTTTCCCTAACAGTGTCTTTTTGTACAAGCGTCCCCAATACTGCAAGGGAACTTTTGGGCAATGCAAAGATGCAGTATGCAGCAATATAAAAATCTCTAACTACTACTGTCTAGGATTCCCTAATCTTGCTGTAGCCCAACCCTAACTAATCTATCTAGCAGCTTTTCCTTTATTAAATGGTGTCTACCTGCTCTGAAAAAAGCACAGCAGAGAGAACAGTGTGTTCATTTTATAGTCTCTAATCATAATGGCATTCACCAGGACATACAGTCACATACATAAAACAGGGTCATGTGATTTTAGTAGCCAATGAGATTCCTCTGTGCTCTGCACTATTTGGCAGGCCACCAAAAGTACAGGAAGAAGCGAAAATGGTGCAATCTGAAACCTTGATCGCAATTTTTGACCCGATTTTGAGGAAAAAAATCAGATCGAATGGAGATTGAGAAAACCATAAATATTGACTTGATTTCAACCTTTCTCGATTAAATCGCTCAACACTACTTGAGATAAATTTTACATTTTTTCATAGTATCCATTCCTCACCAGTCTGGTTGGAGAGTTCACCTTCTGCACATGGGGTGCAGTCATAGCAGCATTTATTGATTTTTTTAAGGGGAACTTTCTTGTACCCGGGAAAACAACTCTCACTGCAGGCCGAGCGTGGTATCTGGAATACAGAGAGTCATATACAGAGACAATGTACATTATATCACCACCATCCTATCTACATCTACATTGTTTCTTCTCCAGGAGGGCATGTATATTATATCACCACCATCCTATCTACATCTACATTGTTTCTTCTCCAGGAGGGCATGTACATTATATCACCACATCCGATCTCTTCATTGTTTCTTCTCCAGGAGTTGAGGACATGTGCTTTATATCACCACATCCTTTCTCTACATTGTTTCTTCTCCAGAAGGTGAGGACATGTATATTATATTATATTACAACAATGCTATCTACATTGTTTCTTCTCCAGGAGGTGAGGACATGTGTATTGTATCACCACCATTCTATCTCTACATCTACATTGTTTCCTCTCCAGCTGGTGCGGACATGTTCATTATACCCCCACCATACCTAATCTAGCATTCTTTTACACCTTATCTTCCCTTTTTCTGTGAGGACATGTTCATTATATCACCACCATCCTATCTACATCTACACTGTTTCTTCTCCATGTGAGGACATGTGCATTATATCACCACCATCCTATCTCTACATCTACATTGATTCTTCTCCAGAAGATTAGAGTAGAGAATAATTTAAAAGGACACGTTTTTATAGAAAGTTTCATTTGATATAGGAGATTCCATGGTCTCCCTAAACCCTCCTTGTGCAGAATCCAAATTAAATCAAATGAAAAGAATGAGAGACATTCAGAGATCCAAGTCAGTAGTGTTGAGCGATTGCGTTGGCTATCGAG
>JAODAL010029319.1:0-51789 GCA_025379985.1 Phyllomedusa bahiana
TTCTCCGAAAAAAACCACATAAATCCGGTGGCCGGGGTGGTCAACCCGACAAGGAAGCGGAAGTTTCCCTGGGGCCCAGGGATCCTTTACCCGGGCTAAAAGAGGCCTTCTTAAAAAAGGGGCAAGAGGGTGGCTCTTTCCGGGTCACTCCGGGGCCAAAGGGTACGGAATTTGGAGGGCGTAATCACCCACCGAGGATTCTCCTTGGCGTAAATTTTCGGGAGTGCGGTCCCCGCTGACAAGCCCGTGCCGGTTCCTCAAAAAGCAGCGGAACTCCTTTAAAAAGGCCGAGGTGCCCCCCCAGAGGATCTCCCCTGTCCCAAAGGGGGGGGTTGCCCATCCCAGATTCCCCGGAGAGCAGCTGAGGACAAACGCCCTTTTGGCTTGGGGAGGGAACTGGTCGGCCTTAGCTCACGTCCCATCGGCACTGAGTAAAAAACCCCCCCTACAAAGTTTGGGTCTCCCTCGAATTTTTGGGGGAAAGGGGAAACCCGGAGTTTTTAGGCCCCAGGGCGGCGGGGCAACCAGGTGGGGAAAACTGGGGTGAAGAGGGTGGGACTGCCGTGGGAGGAGAGGGGTTGCTGCTTTTGGGACGTAGTGATCCAAGTGCGTGCCTGCGCGTCGTGCGGGGAGGGGGCAACGCGGAGTCAGGTCTTCCGGTAGGAAGGAACCCCTTGGGGACCCAGGGCCGATTCCAACTGTAACGACCTGGTTTGTGGATCCACTGAGCCCCCGCAAGCGATGGGTAAGCCACACCAGGAACGGAGTCTAAGTGAACCCGGTTTTCCCCCAAGCCCGCCCCCAAAGCGGGAATGGACTTGTGCGGCGGAAATTCCCCCAGGTCCACCCCTGATGTGACTTGCTTGCGATGGTAGCCAAGGAATAGGCGGTACAGAATGGAAGGAAACTCGTACGGGGAGGGGGCGGAAAGGTGGGGCGGGCAGAAAAGGGTTTGGGGGCGGAAAACTAAGCCCGGGGGGACTGGTACACAGTTGGGAAAACCCGGGAAAAGTAGAAAGGGTTCCTCGATAGGTAGGCTTTTGGAATCGGGGGGGCCAGGAAGAGGTGGAGCAAAATTATGGGGGACGTGGCAGGTGTTTGAAATTTTGGGGCGCGCGGCCCTTAAAAATTTGCGAGGCCCGGGGCGCGGTGCCCAAGGGGCCAGGCGCGCCCACCGGCCGGCACAACAGTCCGGAGCGCGGTCAGGTGAGGAGGGGACTTCTGGGCGGGGGGGCCCCCGGGACGCGGCGTTGCCCGTTCGGTGCGGCCCCTGTAAAAAGGGGGCGAGTGCGCCTGCACCCCGGGCCCGGGGTGCAGCGCCATGTGACAAATATGATTGCTGAGTAGTTTTGGGGCATGCAGAGCGCCAAAAGTCCCCAAATAGTTTTTAAACGCTGAGAGAGATAGGAGAACAGGAAGGGTTTTATGTTTCAGGTCATTTGATTTTTCCCCCCCAATCGCAACCATACAATCCCTCATGACGGCACCACATCTCACCCCGCTCTTTTGTAAGTGATTTCTGGCCGCCAAAAAGTAGGGGAAGCGCCCAAAATGGCCCATATTAAAAGTTGTGAAAATTTTTTAACTAAATTATCGCGGTCGAAAAATCAATTTCCTAAAAACCCTGCCGTTTTTAACTTTGGCGAAAAAATCGTCAACAATAGAATTTTTTTGGGGTAAGGAAAGCTTGGCCAAATACTGTTTTAGGGGGAAATATAACTGGGTAAATCAAAGGGAATAAAAGGACAATTGTCAGTAACAAAGGGTATGCTTTAAAATATCTATTTTGTATTTAGTTGTCATGCCTATCACGGGCTTAAAATTTTGGAAATAGTTAGTAAAGCCTGGCCAATAGCTTATGACTAATACAGTTAAAATGAATAGTTTAAGGGTACATCAACACCATGTGTAAAATGTACTCATCAGAGTACTTTATATGTTATTTCCTGTGGATTTAGGGTAATTTTTTTAGTAGCGGTTTGCAGTCAGAAACAATTCCTATTTATTTCTATATGATTGTGGATGCAGATCCGCGTTAAAAAAACCATACAAAACACAATTTTTTTAGACATCCACACTGACATCAATAGTAAATACGACTAAAGAATGAACATGTTACAAGTTGTTCTATGGAAAAACTTTAACCCCCAAAAAAACACGTTGTATAGACTGCAATGTGTATTTTTTATTGAGGTTTTGGGAAAGGTTTATTTCATTTTTTTAAATTTAAATCACGGATTTTTAAATTAAAATACTCGTCGTGTGGACGCTGTCTAACAGCTAACTTTATATGTGGGTTCAATATTTCTAGTGCTCACATCTTTTATTTTTCATTTCACTTTGATGGTAATATTCATCTCATGTTAGAGTTTACGCATATGTTATACCAAAACAAATAGTAAAAGTTATTTTTTAATTAATCTGTTATTTATATTCTTGAATTTACAAGCCTACTAATATGCAAAACTTATTCAATAGCTAAGGAATTTTATTGATTCAGTTTCAGAAAACAATTCCCAACAACAAAGATGTACACCCATCACCAGTTCCTGCACAACAGCAGGAATCACTGCACCGTCTTTGCACAAGAGAATCCAGATATTGGAGCTGAGCATGTGTGACCACACTGGACACGTTGGGTAGAGTATCTTAAATGGAATAAAAAACAGCTGAAAACACAGCAATTTGATTCCAACTAAAAAATATTCCAGCAATATTCCACTCTGCAGCCTCCTTCTGTAGTTCTAATTTTCTTTCACCTCAGGTCCATCCACAGGCAATAATTGCTGTAATGTTCTTCTTCACTCAGGATCACTGCACCTTATTTCCCAGCATACAGTTCTGTGCCTGTTTCTAATCAACTAGCAGTGGGTTCTGATTGGTGGCCATGGTGCTTCAGGTTCTCCATGCCTAAATCCTGTGATCATTCATCACTTAGAACTTTATGCCTTAAAAACAGAGAAGCGCTAATGTTCTCTTCCAAGAAGTTAAGAAGAAATTAATCTCTATATGTACATGTTCTGTGTAATATGATCTCTCAATGAGACTGAAGCTGCAACAGCATTAGAGCCTTGTAGCTGTTGTTTTCAGTGAGTACAGAGTTTCTGAGAAGTTACAGTGTAGGGAATTTTTTTTTAGCAAGACAATATATAACATAGTTTATCTTTCATACAATATTTATTTAGGGGAACATGATAAATGATAATTAAGCTTTTGGGAGAATAGTTTTTCTGCTTTTAAAAATCAAAGATTTTCAGCTTCCATTTGACTGAGGTTCTTAATTTACATACATTAGTAACAATGCCATGTATGAATCCTCAGAGGTTTTAAACTCAAATATATCCATTCAAACCTAAGAATAGAAAATGCTAATCACCTTGTTTCAGTTAGTAACAACCAGTCAAATCAACGTAACTATTCTCACATAAAACACTGCATATGAGATTCATAAAACATTCATAAAAAGTGATAAAAATATTTAAATACATAAACAGACAATATTTAAAGAAGTCCTCATGAGTGTCCTCCGTTTACTGTCTTTAGCATATGCGCCATCTGATATCACAAATTTACTTGCACCTAAAACTGAAGGTAATAATTAGAAAGATTGGTCACACACACCAAGTAATAAGGGAGATCGATGGGTGCTCTGGTGGGAAAGGGTTGGCTAGACCCTTTTCTAATAAAACTGAAGGTAAGACTGTGATGTTAGGAGTTCTTCCTGACATTGGAGCATCAGTCTCAAGTCTGAAGGGAAACTGGACTGTTTGACTGTTGTAACCAGCAAATCTGCCTGTGCTGTTCACCATTTTATGGACAGTGGTTTTCTTAGGGTGCTTTGACACAACACAGGTTTGGTGCAGTTTTAACTGTGCTCCAATTCAACTGTCTTTATTATCAGCAAGCTTCTTTCACTTATCTAAACTGTTTGGAAAGTGAGTAATCAATCAGTGTGTCTGTAATTCAGAAGACTTCACACACAGTCATTGTTTACTTACTTGAAACACCTTTCTGAACAATTTAGACAACTGAAAGAAGTTTTCTGATAATAAAGGCAGTTTAATTGGAGCAAACTGCGCTGTGTGAAAGCACCCTTAGGGTGCTTTCACACGGTGTGGTTTTGGTGCCTTTTTGATGTGTTTTTTCAATGCATTTTTTGTGCAGAAAGGCACAGCAATTAATGCTGTACATTGCTGCACAAAAATCACGGTATTTACCGCGATTTTACCGCGAATTTACCACGATTTTTGTCCAGCAATGCACAGCATTAATTGCTGAGCCTTCCTGCACAAAAAATGCATTGAAAAAACACATCAAAAATGCACCAAAACTGCACCGTGTGAAAGCACCCTTACTTTGTGGCATATTTTTCACTCAGAAATTAGCTGTGAGTGAATTCACACGGCCTATACATGCCAAAATTGCCTTGTCAATTCTTTCAGGCATATACACACACCATGAAATAATAAACTATAGTAGCCTGAAATCAGCCTCGGGCACTATGTGGCACATGTATGAAAACTGTCTAGGTCTAAAACTCACTTTTTTGCCCATAGCAGAGTTCCCCTCTCATGTCCCCAGAGCACTATATGAAATGAGAGAGGTGCTCTGATTGGTTGTTATCGGCAACAAAGACAGTTTTAAACCTAGACAGTTTTAATACATGTGGCCTTTTGCGTCGTTTTCACATTGAATTTTACACTCTAGCAAGTGTGTAATTTCAGCGACGCAGTGAATGCGTTTTGCAGCACGCAAATGTATGCACCGCAGATCTGCCATGTGAACGTCCCATAAGGCTATAGCTGTACATGACTATTGTTATCCCTTTCACTTATATAGCTTTTGATTGCCTTTTGCTAAGTCTTTCGATTCTTTCATATGCTGCTCACTGTTCTCGGGCCCTGCCCAGTTACATCTCCTTATAAAACCATTTTTAACCTTATTTTAAAAGAACGCTTTAAACATTTTGCACAAGAGGGGTTGATTCCCCCAGTTTGGGATTTTTTGCTTACCTTGACAAAAACCGGCTTTGTGCTTAGAAAAAAAGCGGCAGGCTTAGCGGGTTTTTTCCATTTTTTACCTTTCGGTAAACAACAGGCGGGTATGGGGCCCAACAACAAAAAAAGGCAAAAGGATTCAAACCCAATTTTGCTTTTCTAAAACCACAAAAATGGACTGGAAAAATGTTCACGGGGCAAACACAGGGCAAATATTATTCACAATAGCATGGGGATTGGACCAGCCCAAAAAACGGGTTTAATTTTAACATTCCCCTTAGTTTGGTAACTTGGGGGAATTTTAATCGACAAAAAGGGATAATTTTAAATTTTCCCAAAAAAAAAAAAAGGGTTTTTTCTGAGATTCTCGGCAACCCTTTACTGGGGTTGAAAAAAGGAAACAACTTCCCCTGTGCTATTTATTTGGGAAGCCTCTTTTTATATAGGGCTACCTTATGTCCAATTCTAAGGTGAATATCGCCTCTGTAAAGTAAAAATCCTGAGCAGAAATTCGAGTTAGTGCCCTTTGGGTTTTTGGGAAAGGACTGATGTTTAGATTTTTTTTTGGAAAATTCCCTCTTGTTAAATTTCCCCCAAAGGTGTGTATCACCATGTTTTTTTTTCACCATGCGGTTTACAGCCCTTTTCAAATTCACACTTCCCCACTCCTTTCCCGGGGTTGGTTGTGGGTGGTTTTTAAAGCAGGGAAATTGCATATTTTAGATCTGTAATCCAGGCCTTTCTAATTGCAAAGACAGGGCTGAGGAAAAGGGAAAACTAAAGTGCAGAGGGCTTCAGCCTAAATTTTAAAAATCCCAAAATAGTTTTTCTCCTTTGTTAGCGAAAAAACACTCTGATCCCCAAACTGCCCCTTTTTCCCATGATGTCACTCTCTGTTTTTGTCTAATTTAGAAAAGAGAGAAAAGGACTTAACTAAAATTTTAAAAACCCGGGTGCCCTCAGGCAAAATAAAAAACCTCTTAAATTTTTTTTTTTCCCGACCCCGATTTTTTATAAAAAGTTTAAAAATATTTGGAAAAAAATCTTGAAATTTAAAAAAATAATGTTTTAAACTAATCTTTGAAATGAGACAACCCCTTTAAAAGCTTGATGGAACTCCTTTACAAACTTTTGTCCTTTAAAAAAACACAATGTGCAATTTTATTTAGCAAAAATTGTGTCAATATAATGTTGTACCCTTTTATATATTATGGGGAAAAATGTTTAAAATTTTTTTCTAGATTTTAAACTTTCTTTTTTTTCCCCTAGCAACAATTTAGAGGCCCCCCAACCAAGAAAGGTTAAACCTAGAAGTTTTTTATTAAAATGAGGCCCTAAAGTTTTTAGACCCAAATTTTTTAAAAGTTTTGAAAAGGTTCTAAAAAAAAAGTAGGCCCGAAAAAATTCAGATGTTTAGCATGGGGTAAAGAAAATAGCCATTTGCTTTAAATTGTTAATGCAACATTTTCATAAATTGAGCAAAAATTGCCACAGAAATGCATATGTCTTATAAAACTATTGATGCAACTTGAAGCAAAAATTATAGAATGACCTCAATAAGAGGATGCTCATCCAGCTTTCTTACGTTGGTTTGGGACTTTAAAAAATTTAAAAATTTTGGCAAAAACGGGGGTTTTTTTCTTAATAGGTAAACATTATCAGTAGTAGAACATTTTGACTTTATGAAAAATACCTCAAACTATTATATTTTAATCAATTGCAAAATCAATAGTTTTTTTTTAAGGAAAATTAGAATTAAACCCAAATTTAAAAAAAATAAAAAAGTCCCCCTAAGAAAATTTTTTTCAAAATTTTCGGTGTCTTGGATTTTTTTTAAGGCCCTTTTAACTTAAATTTTAAAAAAAAAATATCCAACCCTCAAAATGCTTTAACTTCAATTTCAACTTCCTCCATGTCCCTTTTTGCAGAAATTTCCCTTTTCCGGGAAAAAAAAGGGTTTTTTACATTCTTTATTTTTGTGCCCGATGCCAAATTTTCCTAAAAAAATTTCTAATTTTATTGAACAGAATGAAAAAATTTTCATTTCTTTCCCTTTAATTTCTTTCCCGGGCTGTCATAAAGAATAATCAAATGCCGGGCCCTTAACATTATAAACTTCCAGAGAGGGGACCTAAATTAAAATACCTAAAACAGGGAAAACCCAATACATAAAACCTTTCCACCCCCAAGGGGGGGGACCCATACAATAAAATTCCCAAGGGGGGGGAACCCTTTTATACATAGGTAGGGGAAAATAATTTAGATACCTTTTCAATTTTTTTTCTTTGTTTCAATTTCACATTTGATAAGATCAAAAAAATAAATTTTTTTTTTTTGGGTCGTTTAAAGTAACACTGCACCCCAAACTTGAAAGAAAAAAACAGAAAAATTTTTCAGCACTTTCTTGCACTCATATTTAACTTACATGCTGTCTAATTCCTTTTTGATCCTCCTTTAAATGGTTTTTTTTCCTCCATTGGATGTCCCCGCTGTGTTTTTAAATTTAAAAGATTACTTGATTGGGAAAGGCCACAAACCCTTTTTTATTTAAAGTTCCCCCACAGCTCAAAAGTGCAGTTAGAGCACATGATTCTAAGGGGGCCCAAGGAACCCAGAGACAGAATTGTAGCAAAAAACAAAAATTGGCCAAGGTTACAAAAGAAATTTTTCAGCCCCTCAAAATTTCCCAAGACAAAGTGGCCTCCATAATCCTTAAATGGGAAAAATTTTTGGGGCAACCCAACTCTTTCCCCAACCGACCAAAGGGGAGAAAGTTTCCCAAAGTCAACTATCCCCTTTTCAAACCTCCATCAGTCGGGGGTTTATGGCAGAAAATTTTTCCCCCTGGAAGCCTACCCTCAGTGCAAAAAAAATCTGAAAACCTGCAAAAGTTTACCCAAAAAAAAACCTTAAAAAATCTCCCCAAGAAAGAGAACTAAGATTTTCTGGTCTGAGAACGAAGATTGAACTTTTTTTGGGGTTTAAAAATTTTGCCTACGTGTGGAGAAAAAAAGGGACTTTTCATCACCTGCCCCAAAACAAAACCCAACAGTGAAAACATGGTGGTGGCGACAGCGATGGGGATGTTTTTTTACTTTCAGGGGAAAGGGGACGGTTGCGTTGAAGGAAAGATGAATTTTATACAAAAATTTCAAGATATCCTGGATGAAAACCTCTCCAGAGTGCTCATGACCTCATTCTGGGCCGAAGGTTCATCTTTAGCAAGACAAAGACCGCCTAATGCACACAGCTATTAACTAACAAATCATGGTCTTCAAAACAACTCTTTTGACCATTCTGTTTGACTGCCCATTCCAGATCCTGACCCAGAAGTTCCGCAATTGAGCATGGTGCGAGTTCGTCAAGAAATTCGTTTCGCCGACTTCGCCGAATTTTCCGACGCAACATTTGTTTTCGGTCCGAATTACTTTGGATGAATCACGTTAAAAAGCTAGCTATTTCCAGGTGGCACATAGCCTTTAGGGTGTTTCTGTAAATGTTGTGCCATGTTATAATATACATGAGGAGGAGCTATGTGTTTTGTCTTCTATACAATTAGCTGTCTTTTAGTATGACACACACATGACTGTCCGCAGCTCTTAGAATCGCGTCGACGTCTAAAAATTCCCTGTGCACTTACAGGGACAAAACTTGACGCAAAAAACTGAAGGCAGGAATGCAGCCTGAGGAAGTCATGGCATGGCGCCAGCTGGAAAAGAACAAGCTTGAGGTCTACGATCCCTACCATATGCATCAAAGAACACAGTATTAGTTATCCGGGAGGCACCACAGTCGTGCAGCACAGTAAAGAGGGACGATGGTAAATGAAGCCCGCGCCTGTGTAGGCGGATATCTAAGGTAATGTCTGCCTGTTCCTTCCCAAGCCCCCGTAGGCAGGTATTCAACCCAGGTTGTTACCCCTTACGTGAATCACTATTGCGGTGGCAGCCAAGGAGTGAGCGAGGTTACAAAATCAGGCAAAATCGTAAGTCAAACTCGGAGTCGGAGACAAGCGAAATGACAGGACAGCCGAGGCAAAAGGATCGTGGATCAAGAGGGGAACGGAGGCAAGAGATACGGGTACCCGATATGACAGACAAGGCTCAAGAGGATGCTAGCGGTTTTTTCGCTGTACTGTAATTTAGGACATACGATTCACAGCTCTTCATACAGAAGAAGTGCTCATCTCCCACTCCTAGTTTTGGCCAGCACTTGCCTTTGTAGTTACATGATTCAAGTTTTTATACTGAAATTCCATCACTAATGGCACCGAATCAAAATAAAGGGGCACCTAAACCATTTCCTTGTTTTTTAGGTCTCCTTCAATTCCATATGCTGCATTTCTAACAAAATTTGTGTCATGCAGAAACTGTATCAAACTACACGTTTAATACTTGATAATAAACAGTGTTGGAACTTTTTTAGGTATTAATGAAGAAGCTTATGGAGGTTAGAAGTAATTGCCTAGGCCAAAAAGTGTTACGGAAACGTTACAACACTGACTACGATATTTCTCTATAGTAATTTGAGTTTGTCCCTCCCTCTCACCAATGGAAAAAAGTGCTCCCATTTTGGACCGGTACGAGGTGTCCAAGAAGGTTGAGAGCCAGAATAGTCATCCCTCTGTCCGGATAGTGACTATTCGGCAGTCAGCTACCATGCCAAATCAGCATGCTGCGTGGCCATGTTCGCAAGTGTTTATGAGGGACTACCTGCCTCCTCTCCACTGTTTACTGTCCACGGTGGCTTGGGTGGGAGCTTGAGTCGACATTTGTCACAATGACAGATGTGTTGTGGGGCACTTACAGCAGCAACAGCACAGCATGAGGTCAAGAGTGGGCACAATTGACACATGTGTTGGAGGTGATGGCATCAACACCAGCAGAGAGCATGAGTCAGATGACACAGTTGTGGATGTGGCACAGAACCAGGAGTGAGGCCACAGATGGCACAATGACAGAGTGTTGAGGTCACGGCAGGAGCAACAGCAGCAGCATGAGGTCAACAGTGGCACACTGACATTCTGGAGGTGGTCAAAAACAGGAGTAGGCCACAGAGTGCACAATGAGCAGAGTGGTGAATAGGTCAGTGCACGAGTCCACAGCAGCAGCATGAGAGTCAGAGAGTAGGCACAAGACAGAGTGTGTAGGTCATCGGCAGCAGAGCCACAGCACAGGCATGAGGTCAGACAGTGGCACAATGACAAAGTGTGGATGTTGCACAAACAGGATGTATGCGCACAAGGGGCACCATGACAGAGTGTGGAGGGGTCCAGCGAACGAACCAGCAACATCACACATGAGGTCCGATAGGTGCACAATGACAGAGTGTGGAGATGGTTGGTAATACCAGTCCCAGGTACAGATGGTGGTATGCAGATGAAAACGGCAGCAGATGTTGTTGGCTTCAAGGAGCGGTGGGGCAGCATCATGAATAGTTGGCTGAGGCAGGTAGTTTGAATCGCAGACTCATTTCTCAAAGTTTTTGGATATGAGGCTGATGTAATCGTAGACTCCTAAGGTCATTGGGTGTGTTAGGGAAATTTCCATGCCTATCCACGCCTGATTCACCTTGACAAAGGGTCAGTCGTTCCACATTTCCGCGTGGTACAACTGGTTTCCTTGGGTAACGATGTGCCCCCTTTGCACTGTGAACACCCACTCTGATTGCCACAACTACTGGGCCGTATTTGAGCAGGACAGCTTCTCCACTTGGCAAACTTGGCGAGTTGCGACCATACACAACCAGGCGTTTTGGCCTGCTCCAGTATCCAGCGGAGTCTTCTAACTGGGGTGGCGATTACATCTTGTGGAAGCCAGGAAGATGATGGCAAATAGAAACAGCTACCTTCTGCAGAGTAGGTGGAGCTCTTGACTTGACTCAATGGTGCAAGCATTGCCACTGGTGTATTGATGCTAGCTTAGCTTGCTGCGGCGGACAGGGATGTGAAACCACCACTTCTGAGCCATGTTTCGTCCACAGCCACCTGGATGAGTGATAGCTGCATGGGTTTGTACACAGGGTCCCATGTGGTGCCGAACAGTTACTCCTTGGGCCACGCTTTCACTTTCTGCTACACAGATTTTTTACATAAACCCATATTCGGTCTCCTCTAGATGTCTTAGCAAAGAACAAGCCACAGCATCCTGGGATTAGCAAGATTTTACCGCCGCTGCCAGCTGCCTCTTCTCGAGTCCTCTGTGCCGCTATCTTTCTTGGACCTGCGTAAGCGGTTTTCTTACCCCATGGCCGCTTGGCTCCCGAACTCGCACTGCTGCTACCACCTTGCTAGAGTCACGACCACCGACTACCCACTGTGCTGGCTGCGCCGATGCCTGAGGCCGCAAGCTAGACGCCCTCTACCCTCCTGACCGATGATGAAGCCCTTTCTTCACCCGATCTCGCGAAGTGGACGGTCGGAGCTACATCATCATCGATTATTATTGATCTTCACTGCTGTCCTCCTCAATGTCTTGGTATGCATAAGGCGTAGACGCCCTCACAAGAGGACCTCCCAATGCAATGGCTTCCACATCTATAACTTTGGCCGGCCTAACTGCAAGAAGTCAGGGGATATTGCCCCATTTCTTCGCTGCCTAGTTAGACTGCGAGACTGCCTGTCCTCAAATTGTTCTTCCTGCGCTATATAGTGGCACTGGTGTATGCCGCAGACCAATATAATCTCTCATGGCTGAGGGAACTGATGGGACATGAGGGCTGGTTTATACAGGGTGATGGGGTCCGTTTGACCCGCTCCTGGGCCATTCCAACTAAAGTGGTTCCATGTGTACTGACGATCCCACGCGACCTTGGCGGTGGTATGTCAGATGTCGAGTCTGGAGGAAGTGGATTAGACTTAGTCAAACCAATTCAAAGAACCACTTGGGTTGTCTGGTCAGCACATCTGCCGCTAGAATCTACAGCGGCAGTTGGGTGGCCCACACCGAGTGGACCCCTTCAGCGCGTCCCGCTTTGCTGTGCTGCAAACCTGTGCCTGCTCCAGCGGAATAGTTAGTGCACAGCACTCGCAGGTAGAAGAAGTTCCTGTCAACCTAATGTCTCCAGGTCTGACATACTGTTTGTGTTCTAAAATGTACATGACACTGTTTGATGGTAAGATATCTGTATATGATAAAGTACACTTCCCTGTATTTGTCACGCCAAATGAACCCACTCACAAGCTTGGGTAACCCTTGGATATAAATTGTGCTCTTTTTTTTTTTTTTGCTTCTGACCTTTTTTTTTTTTTGCTTCTGAAAGGAGAGATTTGCTGCACAGCGCAAACAACAGTTGTGGGGTAGAGTTTAAAGTCTGAGCATTTTTGAGGCTAGTGAACTAGCTGCGGAGTGTTTATCCTTTAATGTGTGAAGTTTTTCTTTTAAGTGTTGGGAGACTTGAGATTCTGGATGAGAGGTTTTATAGGGACAGGATTGTAGTTAGTTTATTATAATTTATTCATAATATCTGTTTTGGTAACAACCCCATTTTAGTTCCAACATATTTTGACCAATGCTGTTCCAGTGCACAACCTGTGTTGCAATGTAGGTCCATCCTTGAGCAACAGTTTCGAGGGGGCATGACTTGCTTGTGCAGAGATGTGTGGCACATGCGAGGGCACTATTAGTAGAGAAAGGTCCCGATCCCTGGATCTACATAGCAAGACTGGTCGACACTGGATATCCATTGCACACTTATGGAAGCGCAGGCCGGCTGAGCCCACTTGAGACAAACTCAACTCGCGAGTGTACATTAACTGAGATAGCATGGAGGTGCAGGGAAACCTAAGGTGACACTCACGAAGCTAGACAATGTGTTTAGACTAGTATAGTCCAAGAAGGGGTTATAGGTAAGAGATTTCAGTGAGCTAGTTACCTAAACAGTTTCACCCCAACAAATTTGGCAAGAATGGCGAATGAGGTGGATGGATCGGGTTCAGAAATAGCATTTGCTGCAGGACTAAGGACACTACCCCTGTCTGCTCCTATTAAGAATTGGGAATAGGAGTGGCAGAGTCAGGCTATACAGGTGCTAGTAGTATAGGGGACCAATAATTAGTGGGCACAAGACAGGAGGCAAATCTCCACAAAGAACCAGGATCGTCGTAACAGTTTGTTGTTTACCTGGGCCCGGGTTCGACATATAGCGGATCGGGTTACAGATTGTCTGTGGTGGGGCTTGTTGGGGAGGGTTGGAGAATACCAGGTTCCGTGCGATGGTCCGACATTGGCACATATGACAAAGTTTAGCAGTGTAGGTGGATGTTGCTCTAAAAATTGTATTTTTCAGGCGACATTAGGCCAAAAAGCTCAGGCCAACGAGACCTCCAATGTTAAATATTTTCAGAAATATTAATCCTTGTTTCCACGAGCCAACCACACCAAGTAGCGCAAGCAGAGATTGACTGAGAAGTGTAATAGATTGTCTCAAACAATGTGTGATAGTGAAAAGAGGATCGTATATTCTAGGGGTTTTTGGATGAACTGGGGCTTTTACTTCTTGTTATGTTTGGCTTACCATGACTCTGATGCTATGGAGATATGTGAGCCTATGGGTTCAAAACTCTAGACAATATCGATGGGGACCGACACAGGCTCAGGAGAACAGCTTGGAAGCGTCGAGGAATAAGAGGTATACACATAAATAACTTATTAGAAGTGCAATAGCAGCTTAAGGATAGTGCAAGAGTAGGTAATTTGGCTGGTGGAAAGTTTGATGGATGCTTTTATAAACATCTTCAGATCAGCTGGGGTGAGTGAGAGGGAGGGGTTGTAGCAACTAAATGGAGTCATATATACAAGAGAATATAGATCAGTTGAGAGAAAGGGTAATAAAAACTGAAAAACTAAGCAAAATCTATAAAATTTATTCTATGCGACTGACCAATGCCAGCATTCTGACCAACAAAATTTATAAATGAATCGTAGACAAGTCATCTTAAAATGCTTAAATCGGCTGGAAGATAAAATATGACATAAGTGTAGATAACAGAGTACACACAACTGAGCTGTGTATCGAGCATGCTGAGTCATAACGCGATCTGGGCGTTAACCTGCAGCGTTACAGACTCATATTGTAGAAATGATCGTTTTATACCAGAAAAAATAGTACGCGAGCCAAAGGGGCAATGATCCTTCCTGCCCTCCTCGTTGTCCCTACGGTGGAGCTGAGAGAACATCGTGGTCATGACGCCAACACTTTGTCGCGCGGCTAGAGCGCCATCATCGTAGTGTTACATGGTAATGTTAGAAAGTGTGATGAATCAAATTAACCATGAGGGAAATATACAGTAATTATGTAGCATGGATGGTAACAATTAAATTCATATATCAATATACATTTAATATACGTGTGTTGTCTGCTAACACTAAAGCTGAAGCCCCCCAAATTTAACATAACCTCTGTAAGATGCTACTCCTCCAGCAAATTATATGATAGAGCGCGGGCTTAAGTCAAGAAATTATGAACTTGTATATAGAATCTTCAATTTATGGGTCGATTCGTCCTATTAACTATCACAGAATATTCAACAAAACTGCGCGCAAACGCAACTCTCTGGGGAAGCTTGAAGCATCTCTACCCCTAACAGGAGAATACAGTTTGTCAATTAATCTAAGAATTGATAACTCTTACCACAATCTTTTGGTCTTCCATAATCGCTTGCAGGAACCAAACGATCCTGAACGGGAAAAGCAACAGGCCCTTTCTAGACCTAAAAATAACTAATAAGTACCTTACATAGAGTAACGAAGTATGTTCGGTATGGGTTAGGAGGAGGTCACCTAGGGAATAGTGAGCCAGTAGAAATATGAGTAAATTTCCTGTGTTTATGTCCTTCAGATAAAGTTTTTTTGTCAAAGCGGACCTAACAAAAATCAGGAAGTTCTTAGGAGAGCTAATTTTATGTCTGTTCTTTACGGAGGAGCCCTAAGACGCATTAGAACTGGGACAATGTCGGTTTAAATATGGCAGAAGCACTAATAATATAACTGGGAGTATTTAATTAAAAACATCGCTAGGTCTAACCATCTGTGATTAGGTACACTACCAATGATCGGAAATTAAAATAAAATTAGATAACAGTGAAAAACCTCAATTGGATCAATCAGGGAATGTAAAAGCGAGGCAAATCAATTTAGTAAAAGCAAGAAATTAATCGTTTCACGCTACAAAAACAAGGAGGGCAGAGAGAAGCGAGTGGCACTAAGAAGCTTATAGGCGTAAATAAAATAAAGTGTGGTGTAAAAATACAAGTAGTAAAGGAATCAAAGCTGTGAGACGGCCGTAAATACATATTGCTATAGAAAGGTAGAAACAAACCCCAAAATCTAATTTTTTTAACTTATATAGGAAGAAGTGTATTCTATCAATAATTAAAACAGAAAATGTTTGCCCTTTGAAAAATACTGAGAGGAGAGACAGTATATTGCGATGAGGAAAAAAGCAAGACGAGAGTTATTAAACACACTTTTCTCTTTCTCTCCACTGATACTGCCTTTGAGCCGCACAGCGAGAGATGATACTTGGCCACTGTTGTAACAGAGAGGATGTTGTAATGCTCCAACTAAAGAGATTTCTATGATCTAACCTCGGAGGAGAAGGACACTTATAGGACAGTAGTTAGAACAAATTAGACATCCAAACAATCCCCAGGTCGCAGTAATGGCATACACCCACATGTCCTAAGAGATGATTAAGTGTTGAATGTTTCATTGAATAAAGGGCGCCCCTATTTCATAAAATATCATGGACTTTCCTAATAACAGGGGTATATCCCCCAAAGGATTGGCGCAATAGTACAAAGGTGGCCAATATTCAAATAAGTGCGATTCAGAAAAGTGATCCAGGAACAAATAGGACAATAACTTAACCTCTCTGTATTTTGAGCGTAAACACAACTTAATATGAAACTCTTTGAACTTATCGAGACCTTTATTTTTTCTCAGAGAATGCTATCCAGGCAGTTATCTCACAGAAAATAGCAATGTCAAATTAACCCATCCGTTCCAGCATTGTGTTTCATGAAGCGATCCGCGTACCGCGTCAAACGCTCCTGAATCTCATCAATTCAGAATCTATGAGGAAATCTCTTTCAAGGTTGCTTTAGACTGGTATCCGATGTGAGGTCACTGGATTGTCATATATCAAAATTCATTTCTTATTCATCAAAGAGTCAGATACAACGCTTTATGTAGAACCGTTGGCCACATAAACAGGTTCTGGGCAATACAAATAAGAATGCTTCTATGGACTGGGGGAAAAGACTCGCGAGGTAGAACTGCCAAGTGGTATCTGCAAGTCAAAACCTTTTCGTCACCTTCGATAGAAAACACCAAGGGTAGTAAATTCGAACGTTATCAGTTCACTCAAGGCTATAAACAAGTCATCTTCTGTTACTAAGTGGGGAATGTAACCACAGGGTCAGTATTGGGTCCACTTATCCCTCTTATCAACACTATTATCATTAATGAACTATATACCTTTCTAAACACCAGAGGAATACACGATAGAATATCGAATTCTTTGTGGGTTCAACTGATACTAAGCCTCTGTAACAGTTACAACACAAATAAGAGGATGACTATGGTTATATACAAAGGAAATCTGCTTCAATAAAGCGTTGTGCCATTGCCTGGGTCACGGGACCAAATTGAGCAAATTAAAAAACAGGATGAAGGTCTTTTAACATCTGTATAATATGCATAGGGATAATATTCACATGTGGATAAGAGAAAAGATTTTTCCATGTATCGCGGTTATAGATCAATGTTTAAATTACAACAACACTGGGTAAAAGAGTTGATCATATGAGAAGGACTTGGAATCCTGGTGGATCAGAAACCTTAAGATTGTAGTCCTGCCGAGCGGTTACTAGGCGATCATCAGCCAAGAAGCGAAATAGGAATCATGGGGTTGCATTAAAAGGGGCATAGATTGCACATGATGGCGAGAACATTTATTCTCGTACCCGCATTATACATTTAGTCACTGGTTAGACGCACACATGGAAAATTTTGTGTCCAGTTTTGGGCACCATAGCAGCAAGTTAAATTACATATTAATTCTCTAGATCAGGTAACAAATGGCTGACAACAAAACTAAAAACAAGGTCCAGTTGGTACTACAGTATCAACAGAAACGATTGGCAAGATTAGGTGGATATTGAAGTTTAGATGAAAAGAAGGTCTCGTGGGGACCATAAATAAAAAATATGATTAATACATCAAAGGTCAATATAGTATGATCTCTCCAAGATATATTTATACCCAGGCTTATCTAGAAGACAAGGGGGCATCCTTTACGTCTTGAGGAATGAAAGTTTCTACATAAACAGTACCAGTAGTGAAAGGGATGTCTTATTACCTTGTAAGAGGCACGTGAAGACTATGGAATGGTACTCTGCCAGAGGGACTTGATCATGTGTGTAATTATCAATAACCTAGTTCTAAAAAAGAGGTTAGAGAATGCAACATCGTCACTAGTGAGCGTAATAATATAACAAGATTAATCAGGATGACTAGGATATCAGGAGAGGTTCATTGATACCATGGATGTTTTCTGATTGCCAGATTGGAGTCAGAAGGAATTTTTCCCTAAAATGATGACAATATGTCTTCTACCATCATTGGGGGTTTTTGTGCCTTCCTCCGGATCCACCACCTTAGGCACAAACAGCTGAACTAATGGACGTACTAGTCTTTTTTTAGCCTTACAAACTATGAAACTAATGAAAATAGGCAGGAAAAATTTACTTGTATGGTGGCCGTATAAAAACTATGAGATTATTTAACTGAAAGAAAAGTGCAAACAGGCTTAATAACCATTGGATATGAATAAAGCTCATGAAAAATTCTTCCTTGGCGTTGAACAATCACCGTTTCTTTTACGACTACAACAGGCAGATAAACATACGTTGAATTAACCCATGGATCTAAATTAGCGCAAAATAAAGTGAGCTGGCCAAAAAGTATCCATCTTATGTAACCGGGTGTATAAAACACGTGGTATTTTACTGACACAACGCAGAATAAACACTTAATAACCTTCGGATATTAATTATACATATAGGGCACAAACTTGCTTATTTTGCTTTTAAAAAAACAAACCCTTTCTTTTAGTGGACTTACAAGAAAGCACAAAGGAAACGTTTGAGTAGCCCTTGGATATAAATTGCGGCAAAAAGATCAAAGTCAGCCAAAAATTTAACGTGGGGGTAATGTGGATTGTAAAAACGCTGTTCTTTAACAGAATACAACAGGTTCAACAACACTTATATAACCCTTGTATTTTCAATGATGTCTCCATGAACTGAGCATATAGCATTAAAAATATATATTCAGCTGAAATTTTGGTCCCGGCACACAGGACTATCAATTTCAAAACCCCACCAAATCAATGAATTAGAAAAAGTAAAGAGAAGTGAAGAAAGCGGTGACACCCCCCAGAAAATCGCTGTATACAAGTTCTTTCTTTTGTGTAAGATTCTAAGTCTACGTGTAGCTGCAGCAGCTACAACAGCTGGCACAGAGAGAGGAAATGTGAACTTCCCGTCGTACGCGCGCCGGACTATAGTGCGGTGACAGGTCACAGAATCCGCGCCATTCTTCTATTGGCTTCATCTCTCACAAGTCATTTAGGCCTACTCCTTTCTTCCTCGCAGATTTCATTGGGTCGCCCATTAAAGCGCCATGTGCTCGCAGCCATATTTATCAAGTTAAAAACACGCATCTATCAGCCATGCGAAACACCCTCAAACTTCGACTTCGTTCAGAATCGAAGTTTACCTCCTGAAATTCTAATACGAATTCCACTTCGTTTAGAATCGATTCGCCCATCTCTATTATTGAAAATGTTGCACCATCGCAACCTGTAGGAAACTGGAAAGAATATGCAAGGAAAATGGCAGAGGATCCCCAAATCCAGGTGCTGAAAAACTGTTGCATCAATCTCAAACGACTGGGCTGTACTACTCCCAAAGGGTGCTCGTTCTCAATACTGAGCAAAATGAGTTTGAATACTTATAGACCATATGATATTTCAGTTTTTCATTGTTTAATAAATTTGCAATAAATATCTACTTTCTGTTTTTTTTCTTTCAAGTAGTGGGGTGGCATAGTGTACATAAAATTGAACATTTTTGAATTTGTACTAAATGACTGGGCAATGAAATCGAGAAAACGAAAGAGTGAAAAATGTAAAGGTGTCTGAATACTTTCCATACCCACTGTAGCTACCTGCTTAATTGGGGACTTATCTACATACTGTTCCTACCTATGGAGAGGATCTATATACCTGCCTACCTAAGGATGAATCCTATATACAGAAGAGTACCTATACACCTTCCTACTGAGGAGACCTACATTACCTACCAATGTATGCAGTGGACGTTTTTACTTAATTAACATACTAAGAGAGATAAATTTATCCCTAACACTTGAGGGGACGTATATACCTATCTACGCTACTTGAGGGTAACCAATATGATCACGCTTTGACCTATAGAAGGCATGTATGTCATACCAAAAGGAGGGGGACCTGTATACCTAAGGAGGAGACCTATATGCCTACCTACCTATATGAAGGTGTGAGCAATCTGTATTTGTTGGGGGAACTATTTATAGGGATATAATTATCAGGGTTAGGCTCCTGATGGAGTCGTCCTTATCAGGATGGTGGGTTTGCTATTTGATAGGTAGGGATTTGTATAGCCACCTGTTAGGGATAATTTAAGGATAGTATATTCTTTATCCCTGCCCACCCTATTTTCCACAAGAATATTAAACCCCTGGACATTGGATCAGGTAGGAAACATATTCCTTTTCCTGTAGACTTTGATTTATTGACCTATAGTTCCTAAAGATCTAGATAAGCAACACAAACATAGGTCATTATTCTTGTGTACAGCTTTGGTTAAGTATATATATTGAATGATTATTAAAAAATTTTTAATGGTTGATTAACAAAAGTTACTTTTCATTGATATTTTGCTCTCCAAAGTAAACTAAGTGTGAGAAAGATATGGTTGGTGACTTTAGTTTTTCTATGTTCTGGATAGCATATGTTTGGAGATTGTGCTACCTATCTACCGAGGGGGGCCTATATAACTACCTACCGACAAAGTGGGGTCTAAATAACTACCTACCAAGGGGGTCTATATACCTACCTATCTACTGAGGGCACCTCTATACTTACCTACTAGGGTCCTATATACTTATCTACCTACTGGGGGGGCCTATGTACCAACCTAATATAAACACTACAAAAATTACGACAGTACTAACTCTAAATCATCAGCACCCCCCTAAGGTCATTACTAGGCCACACAATAAATATCCTTTTGGGTTGTGGGCCAGGTATGGTTATAGTATTGGGATTTAAAGGTCTTTGTATTGGTATTGTGGGACTTTTTAAATAACAATTATGACGGGTAATGACGGATGTGTATAATTTGCATCCATATCTAGGGCATGTGCAATTTGTGTGACTGTATTATTTAGAGGTTCTACACTATCATTCGTATATGAGTGGCTTTAAAAAGACAAATTTGCCAGTTCTGATTTTCGTTGTATAGTGTACTGCTGAGGTGATGGACAGGATCTATGCAGAAAACACGTAAAACTAGTAACAGGAACATACATTTTTTTTTAAAATCTGTAAAAATACATGCTGTAGCTGAAAAATGATTTGTGGACCCAGCCCTATTAAGTAAAATGTAACACAGAGGGCACATGTCCTGGATGTTTTAGGACCCTAGAAACACCCCCGTTGTGTTGAGATATTGTCATCCCACTGACCCCACATGGAAGTCAATAAGGCAAAAGTCTACAATTGTTGCTAAACTAGGAGGGTTAGTCTATGCAACGCCTGCTTGAGAAAGGAGATGTGGCCTCCGAAATGTCACACCTGGTGATCGGCTGCCTCCATGGCTACTACGTTTGTCTACTACATTTGTCTACTATAATCTAGACTGGGAAAAGTTGAGGATGTTCTGATCTTCAAGGATGTATCGCAGGTTGTATATTTATTCAATTAAGACTAATGTTTATACTGCCTGAAAAATTTTTTGTATGGGCTTTGAAAATAACAGGTAAAAATTATGGGTATATAAAGAAAGCTTGTGGTGTTTATGGGCCTTGGCTTTGATGGTGGAAGTGAGTTAATGGTTGGAACAGTGGAGAGAATCCAACATAGGCCTATATGTAATACGAGATAAGTAATTTTGGTCATACTTGAACACTTTGGACAAGCAGTATTGCATGTGGATCTAGGGTAGTTTTTGTACTTGTGGTCTACAGTCAGAAACGAGTCCCATTCATTTCTATGTGGTTTTGGACAAAAATCCGCGTTAAAAACAACATACAAACTTTTGGGGTGTGTTTTACATGAGGTTTTTAGCCAACCCCCCTGACATTCCTATGACAAAAATGAGCACGTTTTTGGATCGCGAAAAACCAACCATCAAAAATACACATGAATTACAATGCATATTTTCTATTGAGGTCAATGGGGATGATTTACTTTTGGTTTAGATGAGTATTTCAAGTCAGAATCCGTGTAGACATACACTTTGTCTAATAGCTACATTTGTTGTGCTTAGCATATTTACCAAGAAAAATAGTAAAAAAAAAGGTAATAACTTCAATTCTACTTAGTTGGTTGAATTTATAAAGCCTGTTTTTAGGGTGAAGACGCTGCTTAATAACTTGCACTATGCATTTTCTGTCTGATGTACTTCAGATCCCTTAAAAGTTTCAGAGAAATCTAAACTTCATAATCTTTCAGAAGTTGCAGATAACAATGTTTGGAACAGAAAGGCTGATTTATAAGATTTATTTTCAGCTGACAACATCCTGAAGAAAAAATAATAATATTTTGTCTGAACTGATTAGATTCCGGTGTCATTGTAAGGACTAGAAGAGAATAGGTAGCTCAGTGGTTAAATGCACCATTATTGTCACAATCCGCACTATGGCCCCTACTCAAGACCAAAGACGCACTCGTGTCTGTCTCTCCCGGCCATTGCTCACCTCTCCCCACTCCTGCTCCATTTCCACTTGTTGTCTCTTATTGACGCACACACCCATCCCTCAGATCGCACATGTCAGCTCTTTCAGATTTAATGGGCCAGCGCTCCACTTAATGGAAATCACTGGACCTTTATTACCTCACTTCCTCCAACACTCCTTGTCAGTTTGTTGGTGTGCTTCCCTAGTGTTTGCTATTGCTTTCAGTATTTTTAGTATCTGACCTGTGCTCTGCCTTGAATTCTCTTTCTTGCTGCCGGCCCTGATTTTATCACCAGTTTACCGACTACACCTCAGCGTACTCCGTCAGTACCATGCTGCAATGCGAGCGGCCAAGCCAAGGGAATCTTTTACAGCAAAGCCCAACTGGCCTTGTGGCGAATGCTGCTGAAGACCAGGAGGCTCCTTAGACTCTGCTTCCTGGCATGGTTAATAGTCATCTCTCGTGGTGACCTGAGAGATCCACTACCTGAGATCATTGCAATTATGTACTAGCAAAGAAATACTTACCAAAGACTCTAAGCCTGCCATCTGTTTCTCCGAACTTGTGAATCTCTCTTTTCTTTTTAGTACCAAACATTAAATCTGAATTGTGAATTTGTTTTAGTAAAACTAAATGTTAAATATCATAATAATATAATGGATTGCAGGTCATATTTTCTTCATTCACTATTAAGGTATGTTCACACGGCATGTTAGATCCGTTTTTTGATATGTTTTTAAATTTGTGTTTGGATAGGTGTTTTGGTTATGTTTTTATATACATTGTTGGATCCGTGTTTTGGATGTTTTTTAAACAGCGCTTTTGAATGCGTTTTTCAGATCCAAAACGGATCCAGTATGCCGTGTGAACATACCCTTATGGGTACACCAAGCACAGTTCAGAAAATGGGATGAGAATGCAACATTAAGGATTTCAAGGATTAGAGAAACATGACTGTTTTATTCCAAAAACAGCACTACATCAGCCCAGTTTGTGGCTGGCCATGCAAAAAAGCATTTTTTAACTTAATAGGCTTGAGCTACAATACTACTACCATTGGGCAGATGGGGTACTGTATTTGAAAGAAAGCAGCTACGTTTTTCTATTCCTGTACAACGGCGTGCCTTTTTCCATTGTTCCTTGTGGAAATGAAAAATTTTCAGCTAAAAATGCATATTAATGGATTTTTTTATTGTCATATTCTAATGCTAAAAAAATCTGTGAAATACCTGAAATTCTGTAAGGGATACAGTTTCCAAAATGAGGTATTTTTAGGGGTGTTGATTAAGCATTGTTGGTTATAGCATTTAAAGGGGTTGTCTTGCTACCAGGATTGCTTTTTATGTTAAAGATCTTGCAAAAACAAGTCCCTTTGCAATATGTGTCCAATAACAGTGTCCTACCTAGTCCTATTCCCTTTGTTATGGGGCTGCATCAGCTCATCAGGTTCGCTATAGCTACAGACCTGTTTGATCTCTCCTGATAGGCTGTCAGACCTGGCTTTTACTGCAGCCTAGTAGTATCCAGTAAACACACCCCTGAATTCAAAATGAAACCAAGAAAACAGGACTGAGGTCAGATGACCTCAGTCCTGTTTTCTTGGTTTCTTTTTCAATTTAGGGGCATCTTTACTGGCTTCTACTAGGCTGCAGTAGAAGCCAGGTCTGTAGCAATAGCAACCAGTGCTTGCAGCCTATCAGGAGAGATTGAACAGGTCTGTAGCTTTAGCAACCTGAGGAGCTGATGCATTCCATACAAGAGGGGATATCTCAGAATAGATAGGACACTGTTAATGGACATATATTGCAAAGTGACTTGCTTTTGCAAGATCTTTAACATAAAAAGCAATCCTTGTAGCGAGACGACCCCTTTAAGGGTTTACGCAGACATGTTTAAGGTGGCCAAAAAAAATACCCTAAACAAATAATGAGACCACAAAATCCAGTAGGTCCTCTTTCTATTCTGAGGCTTTTAGTTAAGATAAATAGTGCGCTACGGTCACATATGGGATATATCTAAAAACTGTAGAATCAGGGGAATTAATATGGAATTATATTTCCCTGGTAACGTCTACTGTGTTCCAGTGAATAATGGATAGAATTTGAAAATCTACTATCAAAGTGAAGTTTTGAAATGACAAATTTTTCTAAATTTTCACGATATTTTGATATTTTTTCACAAATAAACAAGCATTGTATGGAACAAAATTTATTACTACCTTAAAGCACAACGTGTCACAAGAATACATTGGATAGGTAAAAGTATTAAAAAGTTATTCTCACTTAAATTGACATATGTCAGATTTGAAAAATGGGGCTCCGTCAGAGGTCAAAACTGCACCCTGAAGGGGTTAAAGAGTGGTTTTGTATACTACAGTTCTATATTTGTAAACATATACACTTGCTGAGTGTGTGTGCTGTATCAAGTGTGTTACACAGGTAACTAATTGATGAGCGATTACGTTGACTATCGTCATCGGGTCGATAGTCGATATCGAAAATTTAAATCAATAAGATATCCGATAGTTGATAACAGATTATCGCCGATGACCATTAAAGTCTATGGGAGAGGAACAACACCTTAATTCTTACACCCAAACAGGGATGGAGAAGCTGGAATTAACATCCACAACAGCAAACTGTATACGTGCTACATCTTAGGCAACACACTTAGGTTATAAAAGCCACAGAAAAAAAATCACAGACCATTCACTATCCCTGTCTTGCACCACAGCATGACCCTTAAACCTGCATCCCCACAAATTAAAAAGTGCCAGAAAGGCAGTATGATTTGAACCATCATTTTATTTTGAACTGGCCCATTGAATATCCCTGTCCTGGAACGCAGCATGAGCCCCAAACCTGCATGACCCCAGTTTAAAAAGTGCCGGAAAAAGGAGTCTTTCAACCACCATTTTATTGAACTGGACATTGACTATACCGTTCTGTACCACAGTATGACCATTAAACCTGTCTGACCCACAGATTAAAAAGTACTGGGAAAAGGAGTCTTTCAACCACCATTTTAGTTAAACTGGACATTGACTATACCTGTCCTGGACCGCAGCATGACCATTAAACCTGTATGACCCACAGATTAAAAAGTGCAAGAAAAAGGATCTTTGAACCCCCCATTTTAGTTGAACTGGACATTGACTATCCCTGTCCTGTACCCCCAGAATGACCATTAAACCTCTCTGACCCAAAATTTTAAAGAAGTGCGGGGAAAAGGAGTCTTTCAACTACCATTTTAGTTTCACTGGACATTGACTATACTGTCCTGGGCCACAGCATGACCCCCAAACCTGCATGACCCCACATTTAAAAAGTGCGGAAAAAAAGGAGTCTTTCAACCACCATTTTAGTTTCACTGGACATAGACTATACCTGTCCTTGAGACAAACATGAGCCCAAAATCTGCATGACCACAGATTAAAAATTGCCGGAAAATGTAGACTTTCAACCACCATTTTAGTTTCATGGACATTGACTATATTCGTCCTTACCGCAGAATGACCCCTAAAACCTGTTTGACCCACAATCAAAAAGTGGCACTTGCTATTTTTACAGTGACTGTCATTTAGTATATTTTTGGAAAACTGACATTTGTTTACAGAATTTATTTAGGGAAGTTTTATTTTAGTTTTACATTATTACCATTTTGCTTTTTTTTAAAGTGTGATAACATACAACATACCCCCTCCCTGCAGTTTTTAAAGGTATTTTATACACTTTGTAGATGTGTTAATTTGCCGCACACCCCATAAGTAATACAAATGTCCAAATCATCCCCAAACACTTCTTAGTTGAGAAGACATTTGCCCTCCTGGCTTCTGGGACTGATTCAGCCAATCAATTAAAAGGTTTTCCATTTTTCCTCCAACCCTTCTTCATTGATTGGGGACAGACTCCCCTGGAGATCAAATGATGCGACCCCTATGACTCCAGCCCCAGAAAATTTTAAGCCTCAAATTGTGCAATTTGTTTCCAGCCATGGGGCCCTTTTTGACACTACTTAACCTCCAAAAATCACCCTTTTTCAAAATCTGATTTTTTAGAGAAATTGAAGCTCTCCTGATTGCCCTAATGGTGAGAGCCAGTGCTGCCGTCAGCCATCTGTTAACACGGGGTCCAGCTGCCAGACTTAAAATGGGTGGGGGTGAGAGACCAGGCTAGCATCTGTCATCTATTAACACGCAGGTTCAGCAGCCAAGGCCGGAGTTACAGTGGGTGGGTGAGAGCCAGGCTGGCGTCTGTCACTATTAACACGCAGGTTCAGCTGCCAGGGCCGGATTTTACGTGGGTGCAGTGAGAGCCCAGGCTGGCTTCCGTCATCATTAACACTTTTAAAAATGCCCTTATGACGCAGCAACGAAAACTGTCTGCTGAAGCAGAGTGGGGAAAGGGGATAGTGTGAGGTAAGACCTCCAGCCTTCCTCAGTACACAGTCAAGACCTGGGTAGCGCTTGCCCCTCCGTATGATGCGGACCAATTGAGCTTCACTTGGAAAATTTACTGGTGGTTAACGTCCTGTTCCACCCAGGTGCCCTTTTTCTTGGCATTCTTTTTCTCATTTTAAACTCAAGTGCTGGAGGAAATTGTCTCTGTACATTGTTCTCTGTCCGTGCTCCATACTCCATGTCCTCTGAATAACCTACATCTGGTCAAGTTTCCCTGTACCTCCCTTGTACAATTCAGGGAATTTTTTTACCAGCTATTTTGTACATGCAAGTTTTTTAGTAGTTTAATTCTAGAAAACACTTTTTTAAAATAGGATGGAATCCCACCATGTCTTTGTTTCTCTTTTTTAATTGATTAAATGGGTTGTCTCAATACAGGGATTGATAGCTATGTTAAAGATCTTGCAAAAACAAGTCATTTTGAAATATGTGTTCATTAAAAGTGTCCTATCTATTCCTGTTTTCTGACAGCACCATCACCCTTGAGCCACTCTTGACTTGTGAAGAAAAAATTGTCTGTTAGAAACAAAATTTTTTTTTATAATAGACCTGTAGTATAGCTCATGTCATAGCAAAATGCCCCAAACATTCAAAACATGACCCATGAGCCACTTTTGACAATTGTGAAGAACAAATGTCTGTTAGAAACAACATTTTTTTTAAAATAGGACCTGTAGTATAGCTGCATTTCAAAGCAAAATGCCCCCAAAAATTAAAAAGCATGACCCTTGAGCCACTTTGGACAATTGTGAAGAACAAATGTCTGTTAGAAACAACATTTTTTTTATAATAGGCCCTGGTATAGCTGCATGTCACAGAAAAATGCCCCCAAAAATTCCAAACATGACCCTTGAGCCACTTTTGACAATTGTGAAGAACAAATGTCTGTTGGGAAACAACTTTTTTTTAGAATAGGCCCTGTAGTATTGCTGCATTTCAAAGCAGCATGACCCAAAAAATTATAAAAATGATTTCTCAGCCACAGTTAAAAATTGTGAGGGAGAAATGCCACTTAGAAGCCACATTTCTGTTACAAAGGACCATGATTATTGCTGTAACTCACAGCAACATGATCCCAAAAATTATAAATATGACTTCTCAGCCACTATTAAAAATTGTGATGGAGAAATGCCACTTAGAAGCCACATTTCTGTTCCAAAGGACCATAATTATAGCTGTATCTCACAGCAACATGACCTCAAAACCATTGACAATGGAAAACTTCTAAGATAAAGTGAGTAATGGAATACGGTGTTGTCATGAAACCTTGCTGTCTTTTACAGCAAAACCAGCAAAATGAACTGTTGGGAAAAGAGAATAAAAATTGCAGTAAGAAATTAATCTTTTTAAAAAAACCATTTTTCAAGAGGACCATTCTGTTGAAGAGGATGGGAAGTAGACCGGCAACTAATCGGTGACCTCGGCAATTGGGGCCACAACATCATCAGAGATCCATGCCTGATTCATCTTAATGAATGTCAAACGATCCACATTATCTGTGGAAAGCCGGATGCGTTTGTCTGTAATGACTCCTCCAGCTGTGCAAGGTCCGCTCAGATATGACGCTGGCTGCGGGGCAGGACAACACCTCTATGGCGTGGCGAGCGAGTCGGACCATTCGTCCATTTTGGATACCCCGGGAAGTCTATTGGGTCCGGAACACATCCAAAAACATGGGTGTTGAGACGCAGATAGTCGTGCACCCATGATCTTTAGCTGGTCTCTGTGTGTTGGATGTGTGCCCTGCATTTCATGGCGTTGGTGAGGTGGTTTAAAGATTGCCAGAGGTCACCCATTAGGCTTCTGCCACCCTTGCCTGCTGCTGCTGCTGCCGCTACGGCTACTTGGCACTCTACTGCTGTCCGTCCTGACGTTGTTCCACCCTGACATTTAAAGGGAAAGTGAAGCAGACGCAACAGATGTCTCAAGTTGATCAATCAGCAAGGTCTCCATTTCCTGCATTTTACTCTCTATTTTGGTGGTTGAAAGGAAAGTGCTGAGTTTTGTTTAAAACCGGGGATCCAGGAGGGTGGCCACCCAGTAACTGTTGTTCATTTTGATGGCCTTAATGCGAGGATCATGTTGGAGGAAATGGAGCATCCAAGCAAATCATGTGAGAGATGGAGCCTTGAATTTCCAAGCCTCGGGTCGGGGGGGCACTAGCAAAATGATCTTCCTCATCTTCCTCCCCGCCTCAAATCGGCCAACCTCTTTCCAAGGCAGGGACGTCGGGAAGTTTGGTGTTAGGAATACCCTCCTCCTCCTCCTCCGCTTCCTCTGGCACAGCTTCAACACAGCCCTGACTTGCCTGAGATGATGCACCCTGAGAGCTGATGCGCCGCCTTGCACTAGCCCTGGACCCCGAACCACTGCCTACTGAAGACCGATGTAATTGTGAAAGTGTCGGGCCTTGTGGATTCGACGGAGAGAAAGGCTCCGTGTCCGCATCTGTGCCGTCACCTCCTCCGTCGCTGGCGGGACCTGTTGTTTCAGAGTGTTCAACGATCGTTCCAGAACTAAGATCACAACAATGCTCATGCTGACAAGGGCATTGTCCAGATTGACCATTTTGGTGGCTTCTTCAAAACTGGCAACGATGGTGCAGAGCTCTTTCACCTGCCTCCACTCTCGGTGGCTCAACTCCCCGAGGTCCGCAACGCTGCTTTTCAGGCCATGTGTCACTTCGTACTGCGTAATGGCATTGCGCTGCTGCCACAATCGCTGGAGCATGTGGAGGGTGGAATTCCAGCGTGTTGCCACGTCAACAATGAGATGGTTGACGGGGAGGCCGAGGCTGACGCTGAACGCAGCCGGCGGGACAAGCAGGGTGCGAACGCGGAGGTGCGAACTTAGACTTCGAGCCTTCCTCAGCAGGCAGTCCAGACCCGGGTAGCTCTTTAGAAATTTCTGGACGACAAGGTTCATGACATGTGCCCGGCAAGGATGTGCCCAGCCTACCGATCTTAAGGGCGGCCAGCAGATTGCCCGTTATCGCACACCACCTTGCCCGGCACAAGGTTCTTGGCACCCAGCCAGCGCTCGGGGCTCGTTGCGGAGAGCCGTCCACAGCTCCTGACCTGTGTGTGGACGTCTCCAAGACAGATTAAATTTCAACACGGCCTGGTTTCTCTGGGCACGTGATGCCACCAGAGGACCTTGGGAGAAAGAATCCTGCACCAAACCCTGCTGTTTTGAAGAGCGTGCGCCGAGCCTGAGACCCACCGTCACCCCCCGAGACACCCACCCACCTCACCCAGTGTGCTGTCACATATATATCGCGGCCTTGGCCGTGATTACTAGTCCATGTGTCGGTGGTCAGATGGACTTTTCCGGCCACAGATGCAGACAACGCGCTTGAAATTTTAGATGGCACGTGGCTGGCCAGGGCAGGGACGGCTTTTCTGGCAAAGAAATGCCTGCTCGGCATCTGGTATTGGGGGCAGGCAAGGGCCATGACGTAGCGGAACCCATCTGTGTCCACTAGACGGAAAGGGAACATTTCCAAGGGCCCAAAACCTGGCAATGCGACATTCAGGCTTTTGGCTTTGGGATGGTTTGGGTTTTAAAGGTTTCTTCTGCTCCCAAACCTGGAAGACAGAAGGCTGGCTGCTATACTGGGGCCCCTGTACGGCGTGCAGTCGTCAAACTGGCAGAAGGGGAAGGGGTAGGCTGGGGTTCTGGTGGTGCTGGTGGTACTCGGGCGACGGTAGAGGCTGAAGCGGAGGCTGATCCCTGATCATGACTCTGAGAGACATGGGCAGTTGAGGAAGCTTGGTGGTGGCGGAGGAGGAGGAGCCGGAGACAGAGGGTGTGACAGTGGTTGGAGGCCCGGCGTCGGTCTGGCCTTTTTTTGGCCAAGTGTTGCCTCCATTTCAACTCATGCATTCGCTGCATGTACTTTACATGTTGGTGGGTTTTAAAACACCTAAGGTTTTTTCCTCTACTTATGCGTTTACGGCAAAGGCGGCATATGACATCGCTGGGTGAATCAGAGGCTTGCTCAAAGAAGGCCCAGGCTTGAGAGGGCCTGGACCTTTTTGACGGCGATAAGCGAGGAGCGGACTTCCGCTGACCGTGGGGGCTGGCGGAATCATATCAAACGGACTCTGCGACCGCCCTCTCCCTTTTTGAGGCGGGATGCGTACTTACACTACCCCATCGTCTTCCTCCTCGTCCAGTGATGAAGTGCTCGCAAGCAAATTTTTGCGTAAAACCACGCTGGATCGCAATGTCGTCATCAAACATCATCAACACAGGTGACTTCGTCGTCTGCATTTCCCAGGAGCTGCGGGCTACAAGCAAGAGGGACTGCAAGGCGTTGCCGACCGCCCGGGATTTTGCCGATTGACCGGCTTCCTTCTCCCCCTCTGATGGCATCATAACTGGGCGTCAGAGCAGAGAAAATCATCTTCCCCTTTTGGGCCCCTTGATCTTTTAACATGCCTTTTGACCCCAACCGCATTTTGACATCAAAGAGGTCTTCAGAAAATGGATTATCCACAGTGGTGGGTACATTTAGTTGACATTTGGGCTGCTTCATGTGTTGGACGGATGCTGATGATGCTGATGACGACATTTGTGGCCGTGACTGGGAGGACGAGGAGGTAAGACTGCTGGATGCAGGTTGCATTAACCACTGAAGAACAGATTGGCGCCGCTGTTCGTTACTGAGATTCACAGGGCCCTGACCCAGCGATGACAGGCCTGACGGTCCTGCAACTGACGATCCGCTGGCATGCGTGTTGTCGCCAGGGACTGGAAGGACCACCTTCTCTCGTACCTCTACCTCCATGTCCTACCCCTCTTTGCGTTTACCACTGAATTTCGCTCCTGTTCAGAAAGATAAAAAATTTGAGAAGGTAGGAAGAGTTTTGGAAAGTCTCTTATTAAAAGACGGGGAAATCACAGCTATTCTCAAATCCCTCAAATCAAAACAAAATTGCTGGATTCAAATTTAACTGCAAGGTCGCTTATCAACAAAGCTGGCCTGCGCCAAAGGAAAAAACACGTATCTGAAATGTATACGGGATAAAACGGTATTTTTGGCACCTTTTCAATTCACCTGTGGTGACTACAAAATTGCTGTATTCAAATTTAACTGCAAAGTAGATCTATCAACAAAGCTTGACTGACCAAAAGTGAAAAAAACACCTGTCTGAAATGTATAAGGGATAATAAAAGGTATTTTTTGAACCGATCAATTGACCTGTGGTGACTAAAAATTGATGTATTCAAATTTAACTGCAAAGTAGACTCTTATACAACCCAAAGCTTTTTTTGTACTTGACCATAAAGTGAAAAAAACAAAACTTGGTTCTGAAAAGTAAAAACCCCGGAAGATAATAAAAAGGTATTTTTTTGGGACCTATCAATTCACCTGTTGTGACTACAAAATTGCTATATTCAAATGTAACTGCAAAGTAGATCTATCAACAAAGCTTGACTGACCAAAAGTGAAAAAACACCTGTCTGAAATGTATAAGGGATAATAAAAGGTATTTTTTGGGTCCTATCATGACACCTGTGGTACTACAAAGTTGCTGGATTCAAATTTAACTGCAAGGTGGCTCTATCAACACAGCTGGCCTGCGCCAAAGTGAGAAAAACACGTATCTGAAATGTATGCGGGATAATAAAAGGTATTTTTTTGCACCTATCAACCTGTGGTGACTACAAATTTGCTGTATTCAAATTTAACTGCAAAGTAGCTCTATGAACAAAGCTGGACTGGGCAAAATTGAAAAAGAACACCTATCTGAAATGTATACTGATAATAAAAGTGGAGTTTTGCACCTAACAAATAGACCTGCAGTTACTAGAAAAGATCTGTATCCTAATATAAAGCAATGCAATGTCTAAACAAAGTTTTGGCTGTACAATTTTCCAGTATCCTTTATAGAGCTTGTCTGTGTTCGCCCCGGGGTCCCCCCTCCCCCCCCCCGTGACTTTACAGCGTAGATGTCCTTTAAAATTCTCTGCCTAACTACCTAAAATCTGCAAAAACTCTGATCTAACTAACTTCTAAGGATCACAGTAAAATTTGAGCTGTCTCTGTGAAAAAATAGAATAATTTCGCTGAGCTGTTTGCGGAGCTTTTGGACAGAGGCAGAGCGCACGTCCCACTGCTAGAGACGCTGAAACACAATGATCATGAACAGGAAAAGGGGTGTTCTATGTAAAATGAGGTCATGTGATTTTTCCAGCAAATCGCAACCATACACATCCCCGTCATGACGTCGCACCCCACATCTCACCCTGCTCTATTCTGTAAGCTGATTTGCTGGCCGCCAAAATGACGGGAAGCACCGAAAATGGCGCGATATTAATAGATTATGCACAGATTTTTAACCTAAATTATCGTCGCATTTCTAAAAAATCGTCAACGTAATACCCGTGCCGTAATTCACAAACTTCTGGTCCTTTGTGAAAATTAATTGGCAGCAGCCACTGTAGCAGAATGGTAGACAGATTTAAAACTGAACTGAAAGAGTGGGTGTGTTTGACTTAAAGGGGTTGTCTCACTACATTGATTCATCTTACCTCAGTCCTGTTTTCTTGGCTTCATTTTGAATTCATGGGCATGTTTACTGGCTTTCACTAGGCTGCAGTAGAAGCCAGGTCTGTAGCTATAGAAACCAGTGCTGACCGCCTATCAAGATAGATCAGAGAGGTCTGTAGTTATAGCAACCTGAGGAGCTGATGCAGCCCATACAAGAGGGGATATCTCAAAATAGGTAGGACACTGTTAGGCTATGTTCACACGGCTTAATTGCGGGACGTAATTACGTCCCGCAATTACGCCGTGTGGGCGGGGACAGGGCGGGAGCGGGGGAGTAAGCAGGGGGCCGGCACTTCGCCGGCTCATAGACTATCATGCTAGCGCGCGTATACGCCGCTGAAAGTGACAGGTGAATTATCTCCCCGCCCGGCGGATTCGCCGGCGGGGAGAGGAGACGTAATCCATAGTTCTCTATGAGAACTGTGAATTACCGTAATGAATGGGCCGTTTTCGGCCCGTAATTGGCGCACTTCGGCGCGTAATTACGGACCGAAATCGGCCCATTTTAAGCCGTGTGAACATGGCCTTAATGGACACATATTGCAAAGTGACTTGTTTTTGCAAGATCTTTAACATAAAAAGCAATCCTTATAGTGAGACAACTACTTTAGGGTTTTTTCTCACCACCCTGTTTTACTGACTCACAAGCAGTTTATTCTCACACTGTCTCCTCAAGCTGTGGGTGGTTTTATAGCAGTGATTAGTATATTCAGCTTTTAGCTGAGCTGTTATCCTGACAAATACGGGAAAGCTAATCTTAAAGGGGTTGTCTCGCTACAAAGAATAGCTTTCAAATTGTAGGGAACACAAAATAAAGGCATTTTCCAAATATATTGCTTTGTTCATCTGTTTTTGTTAAGGAGATACAAGTGAATTAATCACCTCCCTGGCTATTTCAGTTCCCTCAGTAACCGACCTGTAAACATCTCTCCCCCCTGCTGTTTGTTCTATGTGATAGCAGTGAGTGACGTCATCACAGGTCTTGGCATCCTCTGTGCTGGCTGGCAGTAAAAAGCTTGATTTACCTAAAGTAAACAGCTCTAATTAGGGCTTTTGTTTGAGGGATCAGATAAAAAGTCCTGCTAGCAGTTTCTGAGAAGCTTCTGCACTAATCTGAACTAATTAGCAACTGAAAACACAGAGTTGAATACACCAGGAGCTGTATGCAAATTACAGTCAGTCTGAACCAGGAAGTGACAGAGTATTTCATTCATGCATCCTATGAAGCTTTGTAGGGAGACAATTCCTTTAACTAAACAAAAGGTACGTATGCTGTGAGGACAAAATACAATAATTTATCCGTAAACAGATGCTAATGTTGTTAGAGATAATTTGTTTGGAGCTCAGTCGAGTCAGTAAGGTGACTTCGCTGCCTGCTGTCTGCTCTCTCAGCTAATCAGACACCGAATTATGGACTGGTATGCAATTAACCATAGAGACTTGTGTGCATTCTGAGCACTTTAAAAGTCTCTTATCTCATGACTAAAGTAAAATCAGCAAAGCAATATATTTAGAAAAGTCTTCAGTTAGCAGTCCCTTCATATTGAAAGCTAATCTTTGCAGTGAGAATACTCCTTTAAGATTGAGGGACTTTAGATTCAGGAAGTATAGAAGGGAAAATATTGTACTAGATTACCTGTTTATACACTGACAACCAAAAGGGTAACAATGTTTTGAACTGTGACTTTCAGATTCCATATCTCAGCATCTACTATGGCTTTGAATGTGAGACTACCATCATTTTATAGACAATCATCTCGACTATCTCATATATAAATTTGACTTGAAATTATCTAACATATGCATAGGTACTGTATGCAAATTTTTTCATGTAACCGTGTTGTTACTGTTTTGCTCCTATTTTTCTTCTAGTATACTACAAATTAGCTGTTCTGACATTTCCCAAGAGTTCAGTGTGTTATAAGGTTGATTCCAAAGCGAAAGGTCACTGGTTCAAATGGAGAAGCATCCATGATCTCCCAAGAAAAGAGAAACAGCATCATCCATCTCATCGATAGCGTCTCTCGGCCAAGAACATTGGCAAACTGCATCATGTGAGTTTCATGACAGTTGAAAGAATCCATTCCAATGGCAAGAGGTGGACGTCCAGGCAAAAAATCGTCTCAGCCCAAGGTCTATCAGTTCTTGCGTGACAAGTCATGGAGGTGGCTTGTATGCTTCGTAATAGTGAATTTACAGATGCCCATCGAAACACCATGCAACATACATTACATAAGTCTGGAATAATGTCCCCCAAAAAAGTTCGACTTCAATTTCATCATACAAAGTGTTGGCTCAAGTTTGCAAAAAACTATGAACACCCTGTACGCCGTTTCAGGGGACTTCTCCCCCTTCCTCAGGCGTCCCCCGAAACGTCACGCAGGGTGCGCTCATCTAGCCCGGTTACCGGTATCTCCGGATTGTATTATCTACGTGGGACATGAGTCCTGGATGAACGGCGCAGTGGGGCCAAATCGATGTTCTTGAGTAAACTATTGATTACTATACTAAGGCATGCTACAGTGAATTTTGTGGTTTTAATGTCTTTTGATGAAAACTTTAAATAAAAGGAGAAGATTTGCTTTAAGAAGCACCGGACTTGTTTTATATTGATGTATGCATAACGGGATTGGAGGTCCCTGTTGATCGGTTGCTTTATATGTACTCAAGTTTACATTAGCTATTGAAATATTGGCCATTTGTTATTTGCTCAGGTTACAATAGCTCCAACATATAATGTCCTAGAAGAGAAAGGCATAAGGGTAACCACAGCTAAAAGAGGCAATAAATCAGGGAGCCAGCATGGAAGAAAGGAGACCACTCCACGCATATCGCCACAGCAAGTGCGGCTTTAGAATGTAGCATCATCAACCAATTAAAAAAAGAAGAGAAAAATGTTTTTTACATTTTTTTTCACATTTAAAAAACATAAGAAAATTATGTAATTGGTAAAGTTGTAACTGTACTCAGCCACAGCATAAACGTACCATTTAATTTATACCTCAAAGGGAAATATGTAAAGAACAAACCCAAAAAACAATAACAGAATTGCATCTAATTTCCGTTCTAACCTATTAAAATATTTTCTTACAGCTTTTAAGCACATTATAGGGTACATTAAACAATAAAATTAAAAATTACAATTCAAGTAGCAAAAAAAGTTTTGTCGCTGAAAACATAATTTAGTTATTGCTATTGAAAGGCTGGGAAACAAAGTAAAAAAAACAGCTGTGGCAGGAAGGAAAAGGTTAATGAAAAAAATGACCTACATACGATTTCCCTTTAACCTGAAAAGTGCGTGAACGGTATACGTCATATTCCAGAATATACATATATTTAAGGGAATATATTCTCATCTTTGTTACCTATAATCCTAGATACTTTCTTTCATGAAAGATGTGTACATTTCTGGCAGCTTCTCAGGCAATGCTTCATCACACTCGAGCCTTGTAATAACAAGCTATTCACAGAATATGACAGCACTCAGTCATGTGAAGTGGACGATTGCAGAAGATTAGATCAGCCACTTTATAGCGGAGAAAATACAATATTTATGTAAACCTTGAGTGACTCACCAAAATTCTCTAGCAGGCCATAGAAAACCAGGATACTGAAGGGAAGCTCCAACTCTGCAGCCACTCTAAAGCATATATAGTAAAGTACTTTTTGTAGCACTATTTGACTTTCATTATCCAGGTATAGCTGCAGTCCACGGAATAAATTGTGTTGTATTCAGTATTGTGGACTATACTATTCTCAGAATAGGAGCTTCTTTGCGTCATGCACTTTGTATACAACCTACAATAAAAAAGAAAGTGGGCCCTCACCTACCCATCTTGGCACATGTAAAGAGCAGTATAGAACATATAGCACTGTACTTTAGAGAGGGACTACTAGACCGCTAATCACTGCATGAACTTCACTAATACCGGGATTTTACAAGTAAAATGTAAATTGTAATTGGCCGGATCAGTGCCTGGGACATTGAAACCACACTTAATATGCAATGACGTAGGAAAGACCATTGTATGGGACAATATTGTATCCAAAGACCATGGTAACTTAAAATACCACTGTAATTGGTTCCCAAAGCCCCCAAATGTCACCCAATGAAGATTAAATTCAATTAAGCAGATAACTAATATATTGTAGGGACTCTACTTAAGTCCAGCCACCATATTGGACAGTCCTGGGGGTCACTTACTGTAGCTTTGGAATCGCTGCTCTGGGTAACAGAAATGGCACTCAGACACTAGGCAGCATTTGAAAACTGTTCTCAGTCAGCTTTATTTCCTCAGACAGGTTACAGAAAGCAAAAAAAACAAATAAATCTTATGCCACCTGGCCACTAATTAAACATAGGTATAGTCCCTCTCTACCAGTGTTCTGGGTCTATTGTCCAGCACCTCAAAACAATTACGCACACTACCGTAGCTGGTACAAGCTTCCCTCAAGCCTGGTAGGTCAGAGCCTCCTCCTTGGCTCAGGCATTGCTTCCAACTCCAGGTCGGCAACTGCTTTTAAAGGGGTTTACACAAGCTCAGTATTTGTGTTTTCGACGCAACAGCTCTGATGTAGGGACCTTCAAAACACAGCCTGAGGACCTCTGGGAAAGATTCCTATGTAGAAGATCCTTCAGACAAGTCCTTAAGTAGTCTGACCAGCTGACTTTGTGTATGGACTGGAAACCCCTATTGACGCCTAAAACAGATGTGAACAAACAGATTGGCCCATTTAGAGAGGACCTGCCGATTATCAGCATGTTTGATGACCAAGCAGAGAAGGTTAGGGAAATTATTTCCAGACATTGGGGTTTACTTCTGTTGGATTATTATTTGAAATCAATTCTACCACCTAGACCCTTGATCACCTACCGCAAAGAAAGAAGTTTACAAGACAGACTGGTTAATAGTAATTTTTCAGCACCTGGAAAGCCCCTGTCATGTTTGGGGCACCAGCCTCACAGTTGTTATAAATGTGGGGTTTGTAAAACGTGTATCTATATGATGGTTTACAGATCTTTTTCTATCTCCTCCACTAGACTGCATTTTAAAATTCTATTAACTGTAAATCGAAAGGTATTGTGTATCTGGCACACCATACATGTCCCCTAGGTTATGTCGGAAAGACTCGTAGAGAACTTAGGAGGAGAATCAGGGGAACATATCGGGGATATCACACAAGCGGTGGATACCCTAATATCTTGCCATGTAAAGCTGTGATCAGAATTTTAGTTTTACGGGATTGAACTTGGTAGACCGTCTCTCCAGGGAGGTGATTGGAACGCTAGGATTCTACAAAAAGAGAGTCCATGGATTTTTAGTCTACTCATCCACTAGGCCAGAATTAGACTCTCACTTTTAGTTGTTTTGTCTAAATTTCTCTCCACTGTCCTCCTTTCATTTTTATTCCCTCTTTTTCATTTTATTTATGTCTACCAGCCAATAGTCCCTATGTCATTCCATTGATATGTAAGAAAGTCTCTCACATCACTTTATAAATGTGTTCCATTATGAGACACATTTATGTTCAAAAAAGTGGCACAAAAAATGTCTGCACCAAAATTTGTTTCAGTCTTGACACTTTGAAAATGGTGTGGGTTAGTCCAAAACTTTTGCGCTAAATTCTGTTGAGCCAGATTCATAAATGTGTTTAATCTTATGAATGTGGCATGACATACCCCCTAAAAATTGGGCCAGACAAAAGTGGCGAGGATGTCAGACTTGCACCAGTTTTTGATGCACAACAGTTCATACATGTCAGACAGGGGCTATAACAGTGTTTTGGCAGACATCATTAAAGATAACAGGTGCAGCCCCGTTTATATATGTTGGCCTAAGTGTTAGACATTATTGATAAATCTCTCCTAAAGTGTACATTTTTTTCACCACCTTCCAAGGGCCATAACTTTTTTTAATTGTCCATCTGATAGCTTTATACATCTTTTTTAGTGGGACAAGCATTAATTTTTAATAGTAACATTTAATTTATTGAGAAGCCATATAAAAAAATTGTGGTGTGTAAAAGGAAAATAAAGCACAACTGCACTATTGTTATTTTGCTTATTTGGAGCAAAATGCAGTATAAATTATATGATACCTTTCATCTTTGGTATTCTTCAGTACAATTCTAGCAATACCAAATTTTTAAAATGATTGTTAAATTTTGCTGCCTTAAAAGATATAGAACTTTTTGGGTGACATGTCAGAAAAGAGACACTGCCACGATAGTTTTAAGGCGCATTAAATCAGTGTAAAGTGCTCCTGAATGAACGAACCTGTCAAAAATCTGGCATGTGGTCTACCTTGCATTGTAAAATTGATGCACGTATCTAGGCACATTGCATAATTTAGGCGCATAGCGTATCATTGCTAGCTTATTTAATACGCCTACTTTAGGTGCATTCAAATGTATCATACCTGGTGTATCATGCACCTAGTATTGGTGTATGATAGTTTATTTGTATATAGAATAGGGCATCAACAGTTTTATGGCTCAAAATACACCAAAACAATGGTGCATTCGTATTGGGACATGTCACCCTTTGTTTTTTAAATTTGAGACCAATAACATTTTTATTTTTCAATCTATGGACCTGTGTGAGGGATTATTATTATTTGTTCTTATTGATAGCATTTTGAAAGTGTTTAATCATTTTATATTTCAATGTTTTGGTAAGTCAAAAGGACCAATAATTTTTTTTTCCACTTTCTCCTCTTATTACGGCAATCACCGTGTGGGATGAATAATTTTATATTTTAATAGATTAGATATTTACAGATACTGCAATACCAATTATGTTATTTTTTTTTTTTTTGTTTAGTGGAGAATAGAAAAAAGGGGTGTTTTGAATGTTTAATATATTTGTTTTATATTTTTAAAACATTTTTATTTTTTTAATCTCTGATCCTGAATAGAGATGAGCGAACAATAAAATGTTCGAGTTCGAGTCGAACTTTGAACAGTAGTGGTGTTTGGTTCGAGGTTCAAGTTCAACTCGAACTTAAACCCCATTAAAGTCAATGGGAGAAGATGTTCTGGTTAATTTTTATACCTATACAGGTGAGGAGAAGCTGGAATTACCATCCATAACAGTAAACTTGATACGTGGAACAGTTTAGTGAAGAAAATGGCTTTAAGAGTGACAGAAAAAACGTGACACTAAAATACTTCATTCCTTTCAATGGCTAACTGAAAAGATAAGGACAGCTTGCAAGCAGGGCATAGCTATAGGGCATAGCTGGGGGGATCCAAAAGCCCCTATGACATATAAGAAGACACCGGTATTGGAAATGGCACATGGTAACTGGCAGAAGCCCCATTTCCCTTTTTGCACCAGTGCCCAAGAACTTCAAGTTACGCCTCTGCTTGCAGGCTTTGTACATGTGATATATGTGGTGGCAGCAAGAACATCCCAACGAGGAACATGGAGGTTCAGCTGGCAGGGGCGTAGGTATATAGGGTGCAGCGGTAGCAGCCACTGCGGGGCCCTGCATATTTCTTTCTATAGAAGATTTGAAGATGCAAGTTATACAATTACTGAACCCCCAAAACTGCAAAAAAAGTTTTCTCCACTCCAAATATTTCTTTGTATAGGAGAATTGGAGACGGTATGTTATAAAATGATTTCACCCCCAATACTGCAAAAACTGAACTTTTGGGCACTGAGTATGATTTAGCAAATCCAAGCACTCTGTATCATATATATTCATGTATATGACAGTTAGGCGTTATGTGAACCTGCAAATGTCGCCAAATAACAGCTTCCGGGTAAAGATGCAGCCAGCAATACTAAACTCCCTAACTATTGATGTCTATGGAGAGGAAAATGCTATCTAACTAAGAACAGTCTGTACAGTAGAGAGTGAGCTGAAAATGGCATTCACAAGGCAATACAGTGAAATATATATAACATGGTCATGTGATTTTAGCAGCCAATGAGAGCCCTACACCTCAGCGATGACGTATTTGACACTTCTCTGTGCTCTGCACTGATTGGTTGGCTTCCAGCAGTGCAGAAAGGCGCTGAAAACTATTAAAATGCCATGTCGAACTCGAATATTTAATCAAACGAACAGTGAAATGTTCGGTTCGAGAAAATCGAGATGTTCGACTCGAACTTTTCTCGAACAGTTCGATCAACACTAATCCTGAAGACAGGTGCCAACAGCAACTAACTAATCAAGCACCATACTTTCTTTCCAAAATTATGACATACATGTCGGGACGAGTATAACTGATAATGGTCAGTGCCTTGCATTGGGTACATTTCACAAAAATGTAGCTTAATCTAACACCAAAAAGAAGAACTGTGGCTGTTTCATACACGTCTGTTTCAGTAAATACCAGTGTTATCCATGAAATAAGAATTCTGAAGCATCTTTATTTAGCTCTTTTTATGGTTCCCTTGCTATTTCTTCTGATAACTGTAACAGTTACAACCAGCTGACTGATTCATTTATACATTTGTAGAGGGAATAACAGAAACAGCAGAACACAGTTATAAAAAAAAGATGTCCCAGAATTGACGTTTGAGGTTTTGTCTCTGTAATTCGTTGTACAATATCTGGTAGAATTTTTAGGTACATACCAAGCATTTAACCCCGTCCTGACGCTGGACATACTCATATGTTTGCATGCAGAGCACGCATGATTGGTGCATGAACCAGCTGTATATTACGTGCTGTTGGCTACAACCAGAGCACATGCCTGTTGTGGTCATTTAACCCCTTTAATGCTTTAACAGCTAAGGAAAAGACAGTGAGAGGGAGCTCCCCTTGTCTGCATTGGCATCTCGTGCTGCGATCGCTGGGTGCCTTCCATAGCAGGGCCCCAACAGAAATTTCAGGGCCCCATACAGCTGAAGCACCTGGGCCCCCCCTGGTAAACCACGCCCCAGCAACCGAGCGCAACCACCCCAGCAAAAAAAAAAACGGCCTTCTCTGACATAAATGCGCCAATTTTACCACATAATACAGTGTGCAAAAAAGAATTGTATTGTGTAGTACACAAAACCAAGGGAGTCACATATCTGTCTGTCTCACACATCAAAGACACAGGGCTAAGTAGCTCCATCCATATCCCCCACCACCCAAATACAATATCCCCTCAACCAATACAATATCACCTCCACCCACATACAAATACCACCTCCACCACATACAATATCCCCCTCCACCCACATACAATATCCGCTCCACCCGCATACAATATCCCCCTCCACCCACATACAATATCCCCCTCCACCCAAGCTGTTCCCTCTGTTACAATCAGGGACACCAGTACGCTGCCACTATACTCACACTGAAAAAACCAACAACACCGCCAAATAGAGACCACATAGAGGTACAGACACCAGCTAGGTGAAACCTACACACCGCATATAGCCGACCACATAGTGGTCAGACACCAGGCTAGGTATAACCTACAAAACACTGCCATATAGAGACCACATAGAGGTCAGACACCAGCTCAGGTTATAACCTACAACACCGCCATATAGAGACCACATAGTGGTCAGAACCAGCTCAGGTATAACTACAACACCCATATAGAGACCACATTGTGGTCAGACACCCAAGGCTAGAGTATAACTACAACACCACATATGAGAAACCACATAGTGGTCAGGAAGACCAGCTCAGGTATAACCTACAAACACCGCCATATAGAGAACCCTCACGCTCGCGCGGTCCTCCCCCCCAGAGCTTCAGTATAACCTACAAACACCGCTATATAGGAAGAACATGTGGTTCCAGACACCAGCTTCAGGTATTAATAACCACAACACACCATATAGAGACCACACAGAGGTCAGACACCAGCTCAGGTATAACCTACAACATAACACCCAGATATAGAAACCACATAGAGGTCCAGTCACCAGCTCAGGTCTAAACCTCCCTCACTTCCAAACCAAAAAGTCTACAAAGATAAACAAATATTGAGTCCACATAGAGGTCAGACACCAGCTCAGTATAACCTTTCAACACCAACTATATAGAGACCACACAGAGGTCAGACACACTCAGATATTCTTACAACACGCACATAGAGAATACATAGAGGTCAGGACGACCAGTCAGTTATAACCTACAACACCACCATTTAGAGACCAATAGTGGTCCACACCAGCTCAGGTATAACCTACAAACACCACCATATAGAGACCATATAGTGGTCAGACACCGCTCAAGTATAACTACAAACATCGTCCATATAGAGACCACATAGAGGTCAGACACCAGCTCAGGTCATTAATAATACAAACCTCAACACCACCATATGGATTACCACATAGTGGTCAGACACGCAGCTCAGTAATAACCCACAACATACGACCTAATAGAGGACCACTCAGAGGTCAGACACCAGCTTAGGTATAACCTACAATACCACCATAGGGGAGACCACATAAGGTCAGACACCAGCCAGGTATAATCCTACAACAACCATATTGAGATACATATTGGACCAGCACCAGCTCAGGTATAACCTACACACCACCATTTAGAGACGCATAGAGGTCAGTCACCAGCTCAGGTATAACCTACATCACCAACATATAGATATCTCATTCGTGTCCAACACCAGCTCAGGTATAAACCTACAACACACCATATAGAGACCCATAGAGGTCAGACACCAGCTCAGGTATATAACCTACAACACCACCATATAAGAGACCACCATAAGTGGACCAACCCAGCTCAGGTTATAACCTACAACACCACCATATAGAGACCACATAGTGGTCCAACACCAGCTCAGGTATAGCCTACAACAACACCATATAGAGACCCTAAAGTGGTACGACAACAGCTCGGGTCACATCACATTACAGTGAATACAGCGTAGATCCAATGTAGAAGTAAAATAAACCTGACATTAGGGACTCACCGGTGACGTCGATCTGATGCAGTCGTTCTTTTTCCCTTATCTTTGCTTCCGTTCCGCACCGCCAAGATGACTTGTCCCGGCCACAACTCATCCCTGTAGAAATTACACACAAATATCTTACAATCTTACAATCCTCAATTTTCCAGCATCTCCTCACAGGTAGGTAGACCAGGTAGGTAGACAAGACCCTAGGTAGGTAGGCAAAGGTGCAAGGGCCCAGGTAATTAGATAGGCCCTAATTTTTGGTAGGTAGACACCCGTCGGATAAGTTGGTAGGCCAGCCCCAGGCAGGCTGGTGGTTACCTAGCCATGAGTACCCTTTAGTTTGTAGGCAGCCGGGACCCCCTTTAATTTGTAGGCAGCCGGGGCCCCCGTTAGTTTGTAGGCAGCCAGGGCCCCTGTAGAGTAATGTAGCCAGGGCCCCTGTAGAGTTAGGTTATCTAGCCAGGGTTCAGTAGAGTTAGGTTAGGTTGGTCAGGGACCCTGTAGAAGATAGGTTAGGTAGTCTGGGCCCTGGTAGAGTTAGGCAAGGTATCAGAGGCCCCTGTAGTGTTAGCTAGGTAGTCAGGGCCCCTGTAGAGTTAGGGTAGGTAGTCAGGGCCCCTGAATAGTTAGGCTAGGTAGTCAGGGCCCTGGTAGAGTAAGGCTAGGTAGCCAGGGCCCCTGTAGAGTTAGGCTAGGTAGCCAGGGCCCCTGTAGAGTTAGGCTAGGTAGCCAGGGCCCCTGTAGAGTTAGTAAGTCAGGGGCCCTGCAGAGTTAGCTAGCCAGGGCCCCTGTAGAGTTAGGCTAGGTAGTCAGGGCGCTTGTAGAGTTAGGCTAGGTAGTCAGGGCCCCTGTAGAGTTCGGCTAGGTGGCCAGGGACCCTGTAGAGTTAGGCTAGGTAGCCAGGGCCCCTGTAGAGTTAGGCTAGGTAGTCAGGGCCCCTGTAGAGTTAGTCTAGGTAGCCAGGGCCCCTGGTTAGTGTTATGGCTTAGAGTAGCCAGGCCACCTGTAGTGTGAGGCTAGGTAGTTCAGGGCCCCTGTAGCATTAGGTCTAGGTATAGCCAGCGGCCCCTGTAGAGTATGATAGGTTGTCAGGGCCCCTGTATGATAGAGTTAGGTTAGGTAGTCAGGGCACCTGTAGCGGTAGGCAAGGTAGTCTGGGCCCCTGTCTAGAGTTAGGTTTAGTAGCCAGGGACCCCTGTAGGAGTTAGGCTAGGTAGCAAGCGCGCATTGTAGAGTTAGGCTAGGAAAGTCAGGGCACTGTAGCGGTTAGGTTAGGTTAGCCAGGGCCCCTGTAGAGTTAGGTTAGGTAGTCAGGGCCCCTGTATAGTTAGGGTAGGTAGTCAGGGCCCCCTGTAGAGTTAGGTTTAGGTTGCAGGGCCCCCTGTTCAGAGGTTAGGCTAGAGTAGCCAGGGCCCTCGTAGAGTTAGGCTAGGTAGTCAAGTCCCCTGTAGAGTTAGGTTAGGTAGTCAGGGACCCTTTAGCGTTAGGCTAGGTAGCCAGGGTCCTTGTAGAGTTAGGTTAAGTAGCCAGGGCCCCTGTAGAGTTAGGCTAGGTTGTCGAGGCGACACTTGTAGCGTTAGGCTAGGTAGTCAAGGCCCTGTAGGTTAGGCTAGGTAGCCAGGGGCCCTTATAGAGTAAGGCTGGGAAAGCCAGGGCCTCTGTAGAGTTAGGCTAGGTAGTCAGGGCCCCTGTAGCGTTAGGCTAGGTAGCCAGGGCCCCTGTACAGTTAGGTTAGGTAGTCAGGGCCCCTGTATAGTTAGGTTAGGTAGTCAGGGCCCCTGTAGCGTTAGGCAAGGTAGTCAGGGCCCCTGTAGCGTTAGGTTAGGTAGCCAGGGTCCCTGTAGAGTTAGGATAGGTTGCAGGGCCCATGTACAGTTAGGCTAGGTAGTCAGGGCCCCTGTAGAGTTGACTAGGTAGCCAGGTCCTCTGTAGGTTAGGCTAGGTAGACAGGGCCCCTGTAGCGTTAGGCTAGGTAGACAGGGCCCTGTTGGTTAGGTAGTGTTAGTCAGGGTCCCCTTGTATAGTTAGGTTAGGTAGTCAGGGCCCCCTGTTAGAGTTAGGGTAGTCGCCGGGCCCCTGTAGAGTTAGGCTAGGTAGCAGGGCCCCTGTAGAGTTAGGCTGGGTAATCAGGGCCCCTGTTAGAGTAGGCTAGGTAGCCAGGGCCCCTGTAGAATTATGGTTAGGTAGTCAGGGCCCTGTAGCGTTAGGCTAGGTAGTCAGGGCCCTGAAAGAGTTAGGTTAGGTAGGACAGGGCCCTGTAGAGTTAGGTGAGGTGCCAGGGCCCCCGTAGAGTTATGCTAGGTAGTCAGGGCCGCTGTAGAGTTATGCTAGGTAGCCAGGGCCACTGTACAGTTACGCTAGGAAGTCACGGCCTCTGTAGAGTTAGGCTAGGTAGCCAGGGGACCCTGTAGAGTAAGGTAGGTAGTCAGGGCCCCTGTAGAGTTCGGCTAGGTAGTCAGGGCCCCTGTAGCATTAGACTAGGTAGCCAGGTCCCCTGTAGAATTAGGTCTAGGTTATTCAGGGCCCCTGTAGAATTAGGCAAGGCAGCCAGGGCCCCTGTAGAGTTATGCTTGGTAGTCAGGGCCCTGTAGAGTTAGGTTAGGTAGCCAGGGCCCCTGTAAGTTTGGCTAGGTAGCCAGGGGCCCCTGTAGAGTTTGGCTAGGTTGACAGGGCCCTGTAGAGTAAGGCTAGGTAGCCAGGCCCCTGGTAGAGTTAGGCTAGGTAGTCAGAGGCCCCCTGTAGAGTTAGGCTAGGCAGCCAGGGCCCCTGTAGAGTTAGCTAGTCAGGGCCCCTGTAGCGTTAGGCTAGGTAGTCCGGGCCCCTGTAGCGTTAGGCTAGGTAGTCAGGGCGCAGTAGAGTTTAGGATAGGCAGCCCAGGGCCCCTGTAGGTTAAAGCTATTATGGGCCCTGTAGAGTTAGGCTAGGTAGTCAGGGCCCCTGTAGTGTAAGGCTAGGTAGCCAGGACCCCTGTAGAGTTAGGCTAGGTAACCTGGGCTCCTGTAGAGTTAGGCTAGGTAGTCAGGGCCCCTGTAGCATTAGGCTAGGTAGTCAAGGCCCCTTTAGAGTTAGGTTAGGTAGCCAGGGCCCCTGCAGAGTTAGGTGAAGTAGCCAGGGCCCCTGTAGAGTTAGGCTAGGTAGCCAGGGCCACTGTAGCGTTAGGCTAGGTGGCCAGGGCCCTTTCTAGAGTTAGATTAGGTAGTCTGGGCCCCTGTAGAATTAGGCTAGGTAGTCAGGGTCCCTGTAGAGTTAGGCTAGGTAGCCCAGGGCCCCTTAGAGGTTAGGCTAGGTAGCCAGGGCCCCCGTAGAGTCAGACTAGGTAGTCAGGGACCCTGTAGAGTTAGGCTAGGAAGCCAGGGACCCTGTAGAGTTAGGCTAGGTAGTCAGGGCCCCTGTAGAGTTAGCTAGTAAGGGCCCCTGTAGTGTTAGGCTAGGTAGTCAAGGCCCCCGGTAGAATTAGGTCATGTGATCAGGGCCCCTGTAGAGTTGGTTAGGTAGTCCAGGGGCCCTTGTAGGATTTAGGCTAGGTAGTCAGGGCCACTGTAAGAGTTAGGCTAAGGCAAGCCTGGGCCCCCTGTAGAGTCTAGGTTTAAGTGTCAGGCCCCTGTAGAGTTAGGCCTTAGTTAGTCAGGGCCCCTGTAGAGTGTAGGGCTAGGTAGCCAGAAGAACCCCTGTAGAGTTAGGTTAGGTTGTCACGGCCCCTGTGAGTTAGGCAAGGTAGTCAGGGACCTGTAGAGTTAAGCTAGGTAGGGTCAGGGGCCACTGAACGAGTTAGGCTAGGTAGTCAGGGGCCCCTGCTTAGAGTTAGGCTAGGTAGCCAGGGCCCCTGTAGAGTTAGGTTAGGTAGTAAGGGCCCCTGTAGAATTAGGCTAGGTAGCCAGGGCCCCTGTATAGTTAGGCTAGGTAGTCAGGGCCCCTGTAGAGTTAGGCTAGGTAGCCAGGGCCCCTGTAGAGTTAGGCTAGGTAGTCAGGGCCCGTGTAGAGTTAGGCTAGGTAGTCAGGGCCCCTGTAGAGTTAGGCTACACAGCCAGGGCCTCTGTAGAGTTAGCTAGTCAGGGCCCCTGTAAAGTTAGGCTAGGTAGTCAGGGCCCCATGTAGCGTTAGGCTAGGTAGCCAGGGCCCCTGTAGTGTTAGGTTAGGTAGTCAGGGCCCCTGTAGAGTTAGGTTAGGTAGTCAGGGCCCCTGTAGCGTTAGGCTAGGTAGTCAAGGCCCCTGTAGAGTTAGGTTAGGTAGCCAGGGCCCCTGTAGAGTTAGGTGAGGTAGCCAGGGCCCCTGTAGAGTTAGGTGAGGTAGCCAGGGCCCCTGTAGAGTTAGGCTAGGCAGCCAGGGCCCTTGTAGAGTTAGGCTAGGTAGTCAGGGCCCCTGTAGAGTTTGGCTAGGTAGTCAGGGCCCGTGTAGAGTTAGGCCACGTAGTCAGGGCCCCTGTAGAGTTAGGCTAGGTAGCCAGGGCCCCTGTAGAGGGTTAGCTAGGTGCCAGGCGCCCCTGTAGGAGTTAGGGTAGGTAATCCGGGCCCCTGTAGAGTTAGGGTAGGTAGTCAGGGCCCCTATAGCGTTAGGCTAGGTAGCCAGGGCCCCTGTAGAGTTAGGCTAGGTAGTCAGGGCCCCTGTAGCATTAGGCTAGGTAGCCAGGTCCCCTGTAGAGTTAGGCTAGGTATTCAGGGCTCCTGTAGGGTTAGGCTAGGTAGCCAGGGCCCCTGAGTTAGGCAAAGGTAGTAGGGGCCCCGTACTTTAGGCTAGGTAGTCAGGGGCCCCTTTGAGTTGGGTTTGGTACCAGGGCCCCCGTAGAGTTAGGTGAGGAGCCCGGCCCCCTTTGAGTTAGGCAGGTATCAGGGTCCTTTACTTTAGGCTAGGTAGCCGGCCCTTGTGAGTTTAGGCTAGGTAGTCAGGGCCCTGTAGAGTTGGCTAGGGAGTCGGCCCTTAAATTTGGCTAGGAAACCCGGGCCCCGTAGAGTTAGGTGGTAGTCAGGGGCCCCTGTAGAGTTAGGAGGTACAGGGCCCCCTAGAGTTAGGTAGGGAGTCAGGGCCCTGGATTTTGGTAGGTAGCCCGGGGCCCGTAGAGTTAGGTAGGTAGCCGGGGCCCCTGTAGAGTTAGGCAGGTAAGGCCCTTTAGGGTTAGGCTAGGACAGGGCCCCTGTAGAGGTTTGGGGTAGGTAGCAGGCCCCCCGTAGAATTAGGCAAAAGGCCAGGGCCCCTGTAGATTTAGTAGAAGGGCCCCCGTAGGTTAGGCAGGTAGCAAGGCCCTGTAGATTTTGGTTAGGTACCCGGGCCCCTGTAGAGTTTAGGTTAGGTGGGCAGGGCCCTGTAATTTAGGCTAGGAATCAGGGCCCCTGTAGGTTAGGCTAGGGCCGGGCCCCTGTAGAGTTAGGTTAAGTAGTCAGGGCCCCCGAAGTTGGTAGGTAGTCAGGGCCCGTAGGTTAGGCTAGGTAGCAGGGCCCTGTGATTTGGTTTGGTAGAAGCCCCTGTGGTTAGTTAGGTAGCAGGGCCCTGTAGGTTAGCTAGGTAGTCAGGGCCCCCGTAGATTTTGGGTAGGTAGTCAGGGCCCCTTTAAGTTAGGAGGTAGCCAGGCCCTGTGAGTTAGGTAGGGGTAAGGGCCCCTGAGAATTAGGTGGTAGCCAAGGCCCCGTAGGTTAGGCAGGTATCAGGGCCCCCGTAGATTAGGCTTGGTAGCCAGGGCCCTGAAGTTAGGTAGGGATCAGGGCCCTGTTTGGGTTAGGGTTTGGTACAGGGCCCCGTAGATTTTGGTAAAGCCAGGGCCCCGTAGAGTTGCTAGTAGGGCCCCTTAAAGTTTGGCTGGTGCAGGGCCCCTGTAGGTTGGTAGGTGGCGGGCCCCTGTAGATTAGGGAGGTAGCAGGGGCCCCCTTGAATTAGGTTTTGGTGTCAGGGCCCGTAGGTTAGGCTAGGGAGCAAACCCTTTTAGATTTGGTAAGTAGCCCGGGCCCCCGTAGAGGTAGGTAAGTAGCCGGGCCCTGTGAGTTAGGTGGGGGAGCAGGGCCCCTGTTTAAATTAGGCAGGACCAGGGCCCTGTAGGTTTGTGTAAAAGGGCCTGTAGGTAGGGGTAGTTTGTCAAAAGGGCCCCCGTAGGTTAGGTAGGTAGCAGGGCCCCCCTTTGAGTTAGGTGGTAGTCAGGGCCCCGTAGATTGGTAGGTAGTAGGGCCCCGGATTGGGAAAGGAGCCCCGGGGCCCGTAGATTAGGTAGGGAGTCAGGGCCCCGTAGAGTTAGGCTAGGTGTCAGGGCCCCCTGAGAGTTAGGCTAGGTACCAGGGCCCTTTTAGATTAGGTAGGGAGTCGGGGCCCCCGTAGAGTTTGGGGAGGTTAGTCGGCCATTTTGAGTTAGGCCCTTTTTCGGGCCCTTTTAAATTAGGCTAGGTAGCCCGGGCCCTTAGGTTTTCTAGGTGCCAGGGCCCTGTAAGTTGGTAGGTAATAGGGCCCCTTAGAATTTGGCTAGGTAGCAGGGGGGCCCCTTGGTTAGTAGGGAGCCAGGGCCCCCTTTAGTTGCTGGTAGTAGGGCCCCCGTGCTTAGGTAGGTAGCCCGGTCCCCTGTAATTAGGCAGGTACAGGGCCCTGGAGTTAGTAGGGCCAGGGCCCTTTGAGTTAGGCAAAGGGAGTCAGGGCCCCCTTTCTTTTGGCTAGGTAGCAGGGCCCTTAGAGTTGGTTTGGTAGCCCGGGCCCCGTAAAAGTTTAGGTGAGGGGGGCCGGGGCCCCCGTAGGTTTTTGATAGGGGTCGGGTCCCCCTAAGTTAGGCTAGGGCCAGGGCCCTTTTAGATTTAGGCAAGGGATTCAGGGGCCCTTAGGTTACTTTGGGAGCCAGGGCCCCGTAGAGTAGGCTAGGTATCAGGCCCTGTAAATTGGTAGGAGCAGGGCCCCTGTGAGTTTTGGTTTAAAGGGAGTCAGCCCTGTAGAGTTTGGCTAGGTAGTCAGGGCCCTTAGGTTAGGTTTGGTAGTCAGGGCCCCCCGTGAGTTAGGTTTGGTATTGGGCCCTGTAGATTGGTTTGGGTTGCAGGGCCTGTAGGTTAGGCTAGGTATTAGGGCCCTTTGGGTTAGGCTAGGGAGAGGGCCCTGTGAGTTTGGTAGGTTGGGGGGGCCCCCTTTTAAATTTGGCTAGGGAGCAGGGCCCCTGTAAATTAGGCTGGGTAGCAGGGCCCCCGTAGGTTAGGCTAGGTAGCCAGGGCCCCTGGATTTGGGTAGGTAGCAGGGCCCTGAGAGTTAGGTTGGTAGCCCCGGGCTTGTAGAGTTTTAAGCTAGTCAGGCCCCCGTAAAGTTAGGCTGGTATAGGGCCCCTGTAGGTTAGGGGTAGGTACCGGGGGCCCCGTAGGTTAGGTTTGGTGTCAGGGGCCCCCGTAGAGTTAGGTTTGGTACAGGGCCCCCCGTAGTTGGAGGTAGCAAAGGCCCCCGTAGAATTAGGCTAGGGAGCCCGGGCCCTGTAGGTTTTAAGGTAGCCCGGGGCCCTGTAGAGTTAGGTTAAAGGGGGGCCCCCGGGCCCCCCGTAAATTAGCTTTCAGGGCCCCTGTAGAGTTTGGGGGAGGGGTCAGGGCCCCTTTAAGGTTAGGCTAGTAGCAGGGGGCCCTGTAAGTTAGGCTAGGAAGAAGGGCCCTGTAAATTTTGGTGGTGCCAGGGCCCCCCGTAGATTAGGAGGTATCGGGCCCCCGTAGAGTTTAGGTAGTCAGGGCCCCTTGCTTTTGGCAGGTAAGGGCCCCTGTAGGTTAAATAGGGAAACCAGGGCCCCTGTAGATTAGGTGGGGACCCGGCCCTTAGAGTTGGCTAGGTATCGGGGCCCCTTTTGGTTAGGCTAGGTACCGGGCCCCTGGGTTAGGTAGGGAGCAGGGCCCCCGTAAATTAGGCAAAGGGAGCCCGGGCCCCCCGTAGTTTTGGCTAGGTAGTCAGGGCCCGGG